>ML663456.1:111392-136505 GCA_007570785.1 Antilocapra americana | reverse complement strand
CACACACACACACACACACACACACACACACACACACACACACACACCAGGCTTACTGAATTAGTATTTCTGAAGATAGAGTGCAGGAACCTACCTTAAAACAGGTAACTGGAATAATTCTGAGACACACTCAGGTTTAAGGACCATAGCATTTCTGGTGAAATCGGGCTTCCACAGCAGTGAAACACAGATTCAACTCTAAATGTTCATTTAAAATTCCAGCCAATAACCAATTGCAATATTGCATTCTTGCAACATGATCTGTAGACTTTAATTTGTGTGACAATATCATTTTATATGGCTTGATTTAAATCAAAACAGTTATGGCAAAAGTTATTAATCCAGATCTCCTGAGACAATTTATGTAATAAATCTTGAGGAGAATACAATAACCTCTAATATCTTAACCTGATCTCTAAATGTCCCTTTCAGCTCAACATTCAATTCTATGAAGTTCCTAGGGCTTCAAATCTGTTTGTCACAAACACATCACTCTTTACTGACTTAACTTATTTCTCTTCTTCCAGGCAACAAGTTTCTGATGAACACTGGCTGCTGGTGATTTTCCTGATTTTTTTTTTAAATAACAGCTACCTTCTCACCATGTTATTGTGAAGAGTGAGTAAGAAAATATATGTGAAATGCCAAGCAGAGTGCCTGACTCAAGGAAGTGGTTAATAAATGTTCACGTCACTTTCAGTGCACTGACACAGTAATATCCCTTAAATTATTGACAAGATAACATGGGAGAGCTGTAGCTGAATGAAAACGAGGGAATCAGCTGTACTGACAATATTGGGGTTTTGGGGGGGCTTTCAGGGAACTGGCTAGAACCCAAGTCTCCAAGGGTAGGCTCAGCTGCAGACAGTGAGATGGCTTGGGGAGGGTGGAGTTCCTGCAACACACACTACCTTGGAGAAAGGCTATAGTGAGTGAGGTTTTGGCCTAAAACTCAGGTTCTAATCCCCAACATGATTCCTAACTTAGTGTTTCTCAAAGTTGTTCCATGGAATATTAGTCCTTGGGGATGGACTAATTCATATTCATCTTATGAATAAGAGTGTTACACAAGAAAGAGCCCTATGAACAGGCAAAGTTGTGAACTGCTGGATTGGTCAAATGGGGTTTCCCAACTACAGGAATATTCAGAATCTTTGATATGTTAACAGGCAATGTGGATCCCCATGAGAAGGATGGGGAACACAGGATTTTCAAGGTTTTGTGATTTCACGTACAGGGGTGATGATGAAGGCCTAGTGGTTTTGAGGAACACAATCGTCAGAACACTGCTCAAGGCCACTCCTGCCCTCCTACTTGCTAACAGGAATGGCTGCTTTTTAGCCCTTTCATGACAAAAGTTAACAAGAGAACAATTATGTGCTGAACTGTTCTCAGTCTCCTAGTGTCATCCTTGTCTTCTTTGTACAGCTTAGATCTTATGTGCACCATTATATTCACTGTTTTGCGCATACCCTATATCTCCCTTGCCTCTCTACACTCCCACCCTAGTTGAGCAACAGACACCTAATCCTGGTTAAATCCAACTCTCTATCTATTCCAAACCTGCCCCAGCAGCTGAACAAGATTAGAAAATACTTAAAACCATGCTGACTGGTCTCACTTTCGATTCATGACAATTAACTTCAACTGGGCCTTTCATGCTATCCTCCAATTTCCATACATTTTCTTCATTTAACCGTTCTTGAACTCTCTCTGGTGGCTGTTTTTCTTTCTTTTTTTAAATTTTCTTTACTTTATTGTGCTGGTTTTGCCTTACATTGACATGAAACTGCCATGGGTATACAAATGCTCCCCCTCCAGAACCCCCCTCCCTCCTCCCTCCCGATTCCCTCCCCCTGGGTCATCTCGGTGCACCAGCCCCGAGCATCAACCCTGGGCTGGCGATTGATTTCACATATGATAATTAACATGTTTCAATGCCATTCTCCCATACCATCCCACCCTTGCCCTCTTCATCTGTATGTACATGCTCGCTCATTTGTGTCCGACTCTTTGTGACCCCATAGATTGTAGCCCGCCAGGCTCCTCTGTCCTTGGGATTCTCCAGGCAAGAATACTGGAGTGGGTTGCCATTTCCCTCTCCAGGGGATCTTACTGACCCAGGGATTGAATCTGCGTCTCTTGCATTTCCTGCATTGGCAGGTAGATTCTTTACCCCTGAGCCACTGGGGAAGCCCAATGGCTGTTTTACACCTTCCCTATCCTCCTCCAAAACCCTTTCCCCATCCTCATTCTTAGCTGCTGACTCTGCTTCTCATTTTACTGAGAAAATAGAAAATGTCAGGAGAACAAGTGCAGGCTCTTACCATGGTATCTACAAACCTACTTGTATCTCTATTCACATACCCCGGCTTCCTGCTTGTCACTAGGAATGAACTGTCTGTAATTCCATCAATGGCTGACTCCTTCACTTTTGTACTAGATCTTTCCCCTTTTGAACTTACCAAGGTCATGACTCTAGTTATTTTTCTCTCCCTCTATGACATCAGCAATTTTTCTCTCACCAAACCAACATCTCCAATGTTAAGAAACAAAACAAAACTTTTCTCTGCCTCAGCTACAGCCCCATTTTTTTCCTCTCTCCTCAAAGCAAAACATTTTTTCTCCTACTAGTCTCTCTTGAACCCTCTCCAATCAGGCTTTTGCCCCCAGCACTCCACCAGAATGATTCATGTCAAGGTCAATAGTATCTCCTCAAGTGTTAAATCCAATGATCCTTTTTTTTGTTCTCATTTTATTTGACTGAACAGCAGCATTTGACACAGTTGATCACTCCCTTCTTGAAACAGTTTGTTCACTTGGCTTCTGAGACACCACTCTGTTCTCCTCCTACTTTGCTAGCTACTCTTTCTTAGCATCCTTTGCTGGGTTCTCCTCATCTTTCTAACTATCACACTGTCTAATTGGCCTCTCAACTCAAAATTCTCCAAAACCAAAATGACTATTTTCCTTAGACCTGTTTCTCCCACAGTCTTCTTTACCCATGTTTCTAGAATTTCACGCCAAACTTGGAGCCTTCCTTGACTCCTCCCTTTTTCTCACACCTCACATGGAATCTATCAGTGATACTGTGGGTTGAGTCTTTCAAAACATATTTAGAACCTGATCACTTATTGCTATTTCTGCTGCTACTGCCTTAGTCCCAAGCCAGCATCATTTCTTATTTGGATCATCACAAAATCCGTTGTGTGTGTGTGTGTGTGTGTGTGAGTTGGTCAGTTGTATCTGACTCTTTGTGACCTCTTGAACAGTAGTCCACCATGCTCCTCTGTTCGTGGGATTTTCCAGGCAAGAATACTGGAGTGGGTTGTCATTTCCTTTCTTCTCCAGGGTATCTTCCCAATCCAGGGACTGAACCTGGGTCTCCTGCACTACAGGCAAATTCTTTACTGTTTGAGCCACCACAGAAGCCCCAAATCCATTAAATGTATAAATCAGATCAGGTCATGCATCTGCTTGAAGCATGCCCCTGGCTTTTTATATTGTTCACGGAAAAAGCAAAGTCTCTAGAATCACTTAGAAGATTCTACAGGAGCTGGCTTCTTCCCCGTTACCTCTCTGAACTCAACCCTACCATTCTCTCCCTTGATTACTTAGCTTCAGCCATATGACCCACTTGCTGTCTCTCAGACATGCCAAGATAACTCCCAGAGGGCCTTTGCTGTTCCCTCTAACTGGAATGTTCTTTCCCTGCAGAGGCTTACTCACTTGCTTCTCTCAGGCTTCTGTGCAAATGATACTACCAGTGACATTTCCTCGACCATCTCATTTAAAAATTGCCATTTCCTGCATGTTTTTCTATCACTTCCCCTTGCTCTATTTTTCTCCACAGGACTTCTTATTTTCTGATATATTAATATTTGCTTGCTTGTTCATTATCTCTCTCTATTATTAGAATGTAAGTTTCAGAAATACAGGGGTTTTATTTGTCACTGCTCTATCCCCAGTACAGTACCTGGCACGTGATAGATGCTCAATAAGTATCTTTGAAGCAAAAAAGAATGTATATCTTTCAATGGAGAAGACCCATACCTTTGATCAGATTAAAAGGGGCCTGAGACCAAAAATGGTTAATAATCAATCACTATGTGTTATTTGCTCAGTCATGTCTGACACTTGGCAACCCATGGGCTATAGCCTGCCAGGCTCCTCTGTCCGTAGGATTCTCCAGGCAAGAATACTAGAGTGTGGGTAGTCATTCCCTTCACCAGGGTGTCTTCCCAACCCAGGGATCCAACCTAGGTCTCCTGCATTACAGGCAGTTCTTTATCATCTGAGCCACCAGGGAAGCCCCAGTAATCACTATCCCGAGTCTAAATCTGCCTTCCTGAAATGTATACCCATTAGGCCTAGTTCAGTTATTTGGAGCCTGGTACAAAGGGGACAAGCTACAGATGTTTGCCAAATGAATGAAAGTATAAGAGAAAATAAGTCTACTTCCTCTTCTCTGTGCTAGCTTTTGGTTGGCTTGGAGAAAGTCATCATGTCCTTCTAAACCATCTCTTCTGCAAGGCAATAACTCTTAATTTGTCATGGTTTCCAAACCCACCTGTTTTGCTCTCCCCTGGACAAGCTCTGATATGGATGTTCTTCTCCAAGTCTTCAGTGGCAAGTAGATAATTTTTAAAAACTGAGGTAGACCAGTTGTGAGACAATGGCAAGTAGTGGGACCTGTGGAGTCCATGTAGTTGTCTAAAGATATTCACATTCAAACTCAAGACAAAATACATTTACAGGTCAATTTTGTCCCATGAGGTGACAGTTTGAAAATCTAATAATTTGGAACTCATACAGTTTGTCAATACTCCCTTCACATTTTCCTCACTCCATGACCTCACCTTTGTCCTCTCTCATAAGCCCAACTATTTAGTCACTCTAAACTATGCTCTGCTTCTCAAATACCCCTTGTGCTTTCTTACTCTTATTCCTTTACCCATATGGCTCTCTCTGCATAAAACACCTATGTGGAATATTCCCTATTTGTCTCGCCAGATCTACTTTTAAAAAAAAATAGTCTTTATTTTTTAGAGCATTTCTAGGCTCACAGAAAAATTGAGAGGAACATATAGAGAGTTTCTGGATACCCTCGTGTGGATCCACTTTTCAGCCTTCTCCATTCTTTCCCTGTACCTCCAGAGGCTGACGTTTATGGGCTGTATTAACTGACTTTCTTCTCTGAATTCTCATTGGATATGGCCAATGGGAATCATTATCAAGGGATTGGAGGGAATTCCCTCTCAGTCCAGTGTTTAAGACTCCGCATTTCCACTTTAAGGGGCATGGATTTGATCCTTGGTCGAGGAACTAAGACCTCACAGGATACAAGGCATGGCAAAAAACAAAGTAAACCCAAGGGAGACCAGAAGCAGATTAAAATCTGAATATTTACTCTCCTATCCCCCTCTCTGTGGAGTGTTAGCAGTTTGGTTGAGTCCTTTTGGAAGAATCTATCATAGACCACAGACTTTTTTGGCAGCCATCTTTTATAGCTATTTTGAGTTCTGATAACTGCTCCTTCCTCTTGGCCCTTCAGGTATAAAGGTGGTAAAGGCTCCCTGGGCTGTCTTACCATCCTTTCTTGATTTCCCTTAACCTTGCTCACATGGTTGTAAACAGTACCATCATTAAACTCCTCTCAGGTTTCCTGTTTGAGTGTGCTGTTTGTTTCCTACTAGACTCTTGACTGCTACCATTCCCTGGTGTCTATTTGGTGAACTCCACTTTGTTCAGGTCCCAGCTCCCCTGTGAGTCTTCCCTGAGTGCCCTTCCTTATGATAAAGTTAGATATTTAGCTCCTTGAGAACATTTCTTACAGCAATCTGATTATTTATGCATGTATCTCCCATTAGATCTTGAGCTTCTTACGGCAGGGAATGAAGCTTATTCATCATTATTGTCTCAGCTCCTGGCCAAGCACATACTTGGTATATGTTGGTTATCTTTTCTTTTGGAGAGAAAGAGGATGAATTTGGAGAGGGAGTTTTTATATTTCTCTTCATTCAAATTATGTATTTTAAAAAGAAATGCCTACCTATTATTTTTTAAATTATAACTAAAGGGAAAAAAGTGAAGTAAAAGTCTATCCCTCATATCCATGCTAGAATTAATCATAGTATTGGTTTGTGGTGGGCATCCTCCCAGGACCTTTTCTGTGTACAAAAATGCATATATTTATATATACACAATATAGACACCCATCTCTGCTTCTTGCCTTTTTTTACTTAACAATGCAACAGTCTGTATTCTATGTCAGCTCATATAGTTATGCAGACCCATTTCATTATTTTTTATAGCTGAATTGTATTCCATTTGAAAAATATATCATAATTTATTTAACAAATCCCCTATTATTGGACAGTTAGTTATCTAATATTGGTCCCTATTAGAAGCAATGATTCCTAAAACACAGGGACACACTGGATAAAATTTAACCACAAAATATATAGCTGAACTCAAGAAGCAAGAAAGGAAAACTTGCAGATTCCAGAAACAAAAGTAGAACTTAAAATCCTAGCAATGAACACAAACTGAAGTGTCACAACTCACAGGGATAACGGAACCAGAAAAGCACCTTGGAGGCTGAGGTTTGGGGTCCTCCAAAGGGCTTGGAATTGACTTAGAACTGTGCTTCCTGCACAAAACAAGGAGCAGTGGAGACCTGCCTCATCTATGAATTGAAACCACCTTTGTCAAATAGGCAGATGCACAATAATAACAAATCTTGATCAGTACACACAATGTGCCAGGTACTGTTCTATATATTTTGCATGTATTAATTTATTTAATCTTCACAAAATCCCATTGAGGTAGGTACTGTTATAACCCCTGTTTTACAAATAAGGGAGAAAATGTTTAAGTATTAATAAATTGCTTAAGGTCTCACTGCTAGGAAGTAGTAGATATAAGATTCAGATCCAGGTATCCTGACTCCAGGATCCATGCTATACTACATCATTACAAATAAGATGTAGGCCATCCTCCCTAGGATGGGGGTGAAAACAAACTCACCTCCAAGAAGTTTAAAACGTTTATACCCAAGCTACTCATTGGTATGAGACCCAAATTCATAGTGCCCACGTATTTCAGAAACCGTGAGCTGAGAACTTGACACAAAAACTTTTCCAGAACTGCGAATGCCATAGAACTCTGGTAGGGGCAAATTAAAAACTGCCCACAGGGCCACCTCTTCAACTCAGAGTAAAATCCTCACAGAATGTAGCTCCTGCAGAAGATAAGCTCACATAGAAAACTATAAAGCACACGAAGAAACCCATTATAATAAAAGTTAGTCAATATACACAAGAAACCGGAGAATTCAATTCCAAGGAATTATGGACAATACAGCAATCCAAAAAGACTTCAAAATATTGTATATTTAAAGGTTTAAAGAGGAAAAATCTCCAGAATACATATATATATATATATAAATATATTTACATCATATATAATATAGTATATGTTATATATGACCTTTCTTGGTGGCTCAGATGGTAAAGAATCTTCTTGCAATGTGGGGGACCTGGGTCCGATCCCTGAGTTGGGAAGAATATATATATGAAAGGGTTTCCTTGGTGGCTTGGACAGTAAAGAATCTGCCCAAGATGTAGGAGACCCAGGTTCAATCCCTGGGGTGGGAAGATCCCCTGGAGAAGGAAATGGCTACTCACTCCAGTATCCTTGCCTGGAGAGTTCCATGGATAGAGGAGCCTGGCAGGTTACCGTTCATGTGGTAGCAAAGACTTAGACATGACTGAGCAACTAACACTTATGAAAGAAAAGTTCTAGAAATGAAGACTATAGAAAATATAGGATGATCATTGGAAGACATTAGTTCTCATCCCATTGAAACATTACAAAGTCAACTGACAGGTTAAGCTACAAATAAGGCATGAGTGAGGGAAGAATTAGTGAAATAAATAAAGCTGAGATATTCATAGAATATAGCACAACACTATAAAAAGGCTAAACATGGAAGAGAAATTAGAAGATAAAGATGATAGATTAAGAAGCTCCACATACATCTTGCAGAAATTCCAGAAGATAAAAAAAACGGGAAGAAGAAATGTTTGAAGAGAAATGGCTGTGACCTTTTGAGTCCTCAGGTTAAAATCCTGTACCTAATCCTAAACAGAATAAATGAAGACAAATTGATAATTTCTAGATGCATCATGATGGAACTTCAGGACATCAAGGATAAAAGGAAAATCTCAAAACTTACTAGAGACAATAATACCGCATGGTATTTCTGTGGGATAAATTCTTAAAGGTGGAATTTCTGGAACAGAGGATAAGCACTTTGAAAAGAGATGGATGTGTTTGGAATGAATGAGTGAGTGAATTAATGAGCCAGTGGAAGCATTATTTCTCTCAATCTAGGCATGAGATTTCTTTTAGAATAGCCTGAGATTGTATCTCCCAGCTATCTATCTATTTATACATTTGCAACTGCATCACTACTATTGATTCATATTGAGCAGGAGGCCAATTAAAATCCCCAGGACTTTTTCAAATGAAGGGCTGTCAAATGAGTCCTTCTCTAGCGTGTACTTAGGCAATTAATTTTTAAAACTCGGGTGTAGAACTATTTGGTTGCTGGTGAGATCATTGAGAGCTGGAGCCATTAAAGCAGGCTTCCTACAGGAAGTAAGACTTCAGCTGAGCAGGGTTTATTTTATTTTTATTTATTTATTTATTTATTTGGCTGTGCTGGGTCTTAGTTGTGGCATGTGGGATTTTTTAGTTGCAGCATATGGAATCTAGCTCTCTGATCAGGGAGTGAACCCAAGACTCCTGCATTGGGAGCACAGAGCGTTAGCCGCTGGACCACCAGAGAAGTTCCATAAGTAGGATTTATTTTAGATAGAAGGGATACAAGAGAGCTTCTAGGTTTGTGGGATGGAGCTAACAGGAGTGATGAGGTGCATGAATAAGCCATAGGCTAGGAAATGAGCTTGGGGTGAATGTGTGAAAGTGGAGGGAGTAAAGAGAGTTCAAAGGCAAGGTAGGAATAGATAATGGAGGGCCTGGAAACCCAGGCAGTATGTTTGGACTTGATATCAATTGGGAGCCACTTCAGCCTTTCAGAAAGGAAATTATGTTATCTGGCCAGCCAAAGAAACATGAACTCATCCTGGAAAGAGTAAGGAGACTAGGTGAAATCATTGCTAATAGGTTATACAGACAAGTAGTCAGGCTCATGAAACAGATCAGAAATACTGGGGTGACTTGATGTTGAACCAATGGACCAGTGGAAACTATGTGTAATCAAACTATCAGCAAGGCTGAAAGTGGTGTTTAGAAAGAACAGTCCTAATAGCAAACTCAACATGCTTTAGAGCTGGATGCAGGGGAGCAAGAGACGGAAGTGGAGAGTGGCATATCTACAAGAATAAGCATTATTAGCAATTCTTATTCTAGTGCCAGCTCTACCTCCTGCTCACCACATGCAGATTATTTAAACATTGAGGTTAGTTTCCTCATCTGCAAATCTACTGGAAGATAAATTCTAGACTTGGGAGTCTAGAGAGTTGTAACTAGTTCTGCTTTATTCACCATGGTATCCCTAACCCCTAGTATAGGGCCTGGCAGTTAGTAGAGTCTCACAAAATAGTGATTGAATAGATGAATGAATAAACAAATGAATGAATGAATGAACTAATGCTTGCCCTGTCTGCTTCATGGAGCTATTGTAAGAATCAGATTAGATCAGGGATGGGAAATTATTACATGAAATTAAAACACTAAACAATCCTATGGTAAAATACTATAGCTACTACTGAGAAGTTTATTTTTTAAAATTAGATTAGAAGATCAGTTAGGGTACATTAAAGGTAAAATGATGGGCTAAGGATTTCAAGTTTTCTTAGCATGGAAAGTAAGAAGAATAACAAAAATGTAAGACACTTCAAGCGATTTTCTCAGTTTAGGTAAAGAACACATCTGGATCTGTGTTCTGTACCATGTTCTGTCCTTTGCACTCAATGTGTTCATGGTTGGGGTAATAATGGTGTTAATTACAGTTAACATTCTTTGACTATGTACAATGTGCTATGTCCTATCTATCCTTAAAAAAAACCTGCAAATAAGGTTAGGTTGGTACAAAAGTTGTAATGATAATATTTCCATCCTATACATTTTATTGAAGTACAGTTGACTTACAACATTGTATTAGTTTCAAGTGTACAACATAGTGATTTGATGTTTTTGTAGATTACATGCCATACAAAGCTATTATAATATTGTTGACAGTTATTACATTATAATATAACATGTTCTCTGTGTTGTACATTATATCCCTGTGACTAATTTTTTTTATAACTGGTAGTTTGTACCCTTTAGTCCCTTTCACCTATTTCTTCCATCCCCCTACCCCCTCCCCATTTTAGAGATTAGGAAACGGAGGTTCAGAGAGGTGAAATGACTTGCTTAGAGCCATAATGAGGAGGCTTCAGAGTTAGAAATTTTATCTTAAGTCTGTTTGTCTCTGAAGCCAGTGGGAAGAAGCTGAGGGTAAACAGATTTCTTCACACCATAAGGATGTTCTTGCTAGGAGACAGAGGAGTCCAACGATGGAATGGACTGCCTCCTGAGCTAATGAGTTTCTCTTCATTGGAAGCAGAATTACCACCTAATTTGCTGGGCCCAGCACAAAATGAAATAGCCATATGCCCATGAAGCAAGCTCTGACTGGAAGTCTTCAAGCATGACTGAGAATCTCTAGACAGGGATGTTAGAGAGAAGAGTCGACAGGAGCTGAGGCATTGGACCAGATGACCTTAGTCTGAGATTCTATTTTCCCAAATGGGTTAGGCGAGCTTCCTGAGGTGGTTGGCTGACATGATACCTCAAAGGCCTTCAGATGAGGGAGAATTCTACAGGGTGACGCAGAGATTCATGGTGCTGTGATCATCTGGGGAACCGAAAAACATGGTCTGCCTTGTCAGGAAGCACGAAAGTTCAGGAGAAACCAAAAAAGAGACCCTTTAATGGGTTTAAGAGGCACAAACCTGCAGTCACAAAACAAATAAGCCCTGGGGATGTAACATACAGCATAAGGTATATGGGCAATAATATTGCAGTAACTTGGTATGGAGACAGATGGCTACTATATTTATTGTGGTGATCATTTCATAATGAATGCAAACATCAAATCACTGTGTAGTACACCTGAAACTAAGATAATAGTATACATCAACAATACTTCAATTGAAAACAAACAAACCTCTTTTAGTGGTGGTGAGGCATCATAGAAAGAGTCAGATGTGGGTTCAAATCCTCATTCTGCCACTTCCTAGCTAGTGTCTGCCTTTCAACAGTCAATTAAAACTCTGACACTGTTCTCTCACCCACAATATGACTGTAGTGCTTTCCTTGCTGGGTTGTGGTGAGATTCCACTGAGATGATTCAAGTGCATCTGGCACTTGATAAGTCTGCAATGAATATTAGTCATTATTTCTTTCTATTACTGAAGGAAGTATGACATTTGGTCATCTGCTTCTTTTCCTTAAGCACTTCTTGAGCTTCTCCTTGAGCTCAGTAGATAAGTCTTTCAGATCCCACCTAGGGACATGGAAACTCCTTCCCACTTGGGTTTTCCTAATCAAAACCCGATACTGGCAGTGGGCGATGGGTGAATGTAGAACAGAGCTGCTAGTAATGAGCCTTCAAGGGAAATAAGACTCTCAAGGTTTTCCCTCACCCTGAAGATATTCCATCACAGAAGACAGCTATTTAAATCCAATCTTGAAATCCTGTCAGGAGAATGTTTCACCTACGCCGACTTCTCACAGGATCAGTAAGAATAAAATTCACTCCTGCCAGGCAAACTATATGTGTTAACCACTTGGGAGAGGAAGAACCTTAATACCTCTCTATTTGCCTGTAAGACCTCTGTCCACCTCTTCATAATTCTGTGAAACAGCCGGCATAGCAGAGCACAGATGCCCAGAGTTTTCTAGGAATTTCACTGTGCCTTATGCAGTACAGAAAGAATGGAATGAAAACTAAGGGAACATTGCAGCAAGTCACTGAATACCTTGGCTTCTGTTTTGTTTTTCTTTTGAACAACACCCAAAAGCAAACCATTGATTAACTAGGCAAAAGGCTGGAACTATTATATACTAATCCTTACCCCTCTATGTCCATGTGCTGTATAGTATTTTCTTACTCAGGACAGGTGGAACAGTTCTTTTGCTTCTGTTTGAAAAAATGCTTTTCATTTGGCCTTGGGCTCATCTGATAACTTCCCTTTCAACTAGATTACATAAGTCATATATCATCACCGATTTTGATTTGTACAGGGAGTCTGGATTTTAATATCTACCCTCACCTCCAGTATCTCTCCATTTTTGTCCTTTAGTTCAGGAGCCTGGTCTTCTTGTGGACATTCATTTTGAAATCTGACATACGTATCCTGTTCAGTTTTTTCTGTCATGGTGTGGCACAGTTCAGTGGCCATAAATATGAAATATGTCCATTATGACTTATCTTTGGGGGGTAGGCGAAGTCCTTAATGTTGGAGAGAGAAACAGAGTAGGTTGTGGAAGTTCACTGAAAGTTTATTTAACTGATGGCCCTACTCTTTCACATCTCTCCCCTGCCTCCCATTCCCTGGACTACTATCTTAGCTCAGTTCTTTTTCCCTTTCTCCTGGCTGGTGGTGATAGCTTTCTAACCAGGTCCTCCAGGTCCAGCATCATCCTCTTCAAAGATCCTAAACATAGTCACCTCTTTAGGCCTCAGCCCTTGGCTAATGATCTTTAGTGGCCACCCCTTTACCTCCTGGGTAACGTGCAAACTCCTCATCCTGGCATTCAAGGCTCTCTGAAGAATATGTTCTCATTGATTTTCCTTTCCAGCCTTCTCTGCCCTCCTCTTTTGCACACAGCTTTGGTTTCAGCCGAACCTGACCACTTCTTGTTTCCAGAGCACACCCTCTGCTCTCCCACTTCAGTGTTTCTCCCACCTGGAATCAACTCCCCTCCACTATGTTCTCTATTCACAATCCTATTCATTCTTTAGTACCTATGTCAAATGCCTCCTACTTTATGAAGCCTTTCCAGGATCCTTTAGCTGGATGTGAACTTTCTTTTCTGTGGACTTCTACAGCATTTAGAATTTCTTTTAAGATACTCATCATATGATACCTATTATGGTTATAGCTATTATAATAATTACTTAGCATTTTGAGTGCTTACTGTGTGCCAGATACTGTAGGCATTATATTTTAGGTATTATATATATTGTTGTTATTCAGTGGCTAAGTTGTGTCCAACTCTTTGCAACCCCATGGACTATAGCCCACTAGGCTCCTTTGTCCATGGGATTTCCCAGGCAATAATATTTGAATGGGTTACCTTTTCCTCATCCAGGGAATCTTCCCAAACTAGGGACTGAATCCACGTCTCCTGTATTGGCAGATAGGTTCTTTACCACTGTGCCACCTGGGAAGTCCATTATATATATTACACGTTCTCAAATTTTTTGGCTGCAAGACTTTTAGATGATTAACAATTATTGAGGACCTTAAAGAGTGTTTAGTTGCTTATATTTGTCAATATTTACCTCATTAGAAATTGAGACTGTGAAATTTTTTGAAATTGTTTATCAATGTATCAAAATAGTATTAAACTCATCACTTATGTTAATATACAAATCTTGAAAAGTTTGAAGTCATTTCAGAAATGAAATTTTCAAAAACCAAACAAATTCAGTGAGAAAAATAGCATTATTTTTCATTTTACAAATCTTTTAAACACCTGGATCAATAGAAGCTAGCTGGATTTTCATATCTGCTTTTGTGTTCAATCAACAGGTCATATAACACATCATATAGTCTCTGGAAAACTCCACTATACACTTGTGAGAAGATGAGAATTCTAAAAGTAAGATGCGACTGAGTGCTTTTATGAAAATAGTTTTGACCTCACAGATCTCCAGGAGTTCCTGACCTATGCATTGAGAACTATTTGTTGTCATTAAAGAGCTAACATATATGAAGTGGTTAGAATAGTGCCTGACACATAATAAGCAGTATATAAGTGTTTGCTATTATTATCTTCCTGATCCTTGCAGTCCTCCCCCAACATGAGGTAGGTTTTATTATCCCCATTTTACAGGTGTGAAAAACCAAGGCGCAGGGAAGTTAAATAACTTCCCCAAGGTTACACAGGTAGTAACAGGCAGAGGCAGAACTGGGATTTGAAGTCACTAAGTCTTTCCTCAGCACCTGGGCTCTTCAGCACTTTGCCAGACTGCCTTTTTACCTACTGAGTGAAGGAGTTCGGAGCAAAGATGATGTGTTTTCATATTTATATCCCCAAGATCTAATTCTGACCCACTGAATCTTGAATAATCCTGGCATTTTTGAATGGCTGTTGGAAAGCAGTCTCTAAAAGTTAAATCTTGAGGGTGTTGAAACTGACCCTGAGGGTCTATGGAAGGTCATAAAGTTAGAGAAGAAATCCATGCACTTTGGAATAAGACAGACATGGATAGTTTCCAGCATCAGTTCTCTCACTGCCTAGCTGTGTTATCTTAGTCTGGGTTTTAATCTATTTTAACCTCAGTTTTGTCTTCTGTAAAATGGTGATAATAAAATTTCTCATAGCTTGTTATATGGATTAAATGTGATAATGTATGTAAAGCATAATAGATGCCCAGTAGCAGTTAGCTTGCTTTATTCTTCTTTGGATGTCACTAGTATGTAACCTCCAGGAAGGCAGGGATTTTTGTCTGTTTCGGTCACTGCTATATTGCTGGAGCTCACAATTGTGCCTGGTCCCCAGTAAGTGCTCAATAAATGAATGGATGGTTCTGTCTAAATCAGCACAGCACAGAATACATACCAGGTGGCTCAATATTATGCTAAATTAATTGAACTGAATAGTAGTACTGATTGGAGCAATTCCATTTCCATCAATAATAACTGCTTGTGAAGACCCCAGGGTGGAGATGATTATGTCCACAACTACCCATCAGCTGCCAGTTGGGCGTGTCCTGGAGGCTGTCCAATTCCCTTCTGTGAATTGTTCTCCAGGAAGACACAGTGGAGTGGTCCTTAGCGACACTGACTCGGTGGCTGGGTGCCTCCCATGGTTGGCTCTGCCAATCTGCCAGAGTATCACTTTTCTTAAGAGCAAGCACAGCTTCTTCGCATCCCCTGCTCACTCTGGCTCTCTGTTCCTGTCACTTTGCTCACCACTCAGATGACATTTTGAGCCCCTCACTGGTTTTCTCTTAACAATAGGACTGTTCTTTCATGGTACTCTGTATCACACCACCCCCATCCACTTTTCACTGAACCTTTGAATTATTCTCTAGTGTTGATTCTTGATTGCTCTCCATTTCTCTGATAGCTTTCAGAGAGAGACTTCCCATGGTTTAGTGAGATTCTGATTTTCATCTGATGTTAATTCTCAGTTGAAAGACAAAGCCAAAAAGAGCATCTGCTTTCAGCTGTTCTTTTAAATTATAAGTCATGGAAGTCTTCTGTCAGGTGATCGCCATTCTGTCAAGAGATTCTTCACTTTCTCTTAGTGATAACTTGTGACTTGAGAACTAGAGAACACTGTAGCCCACCACGGCTTTTTGCACAGTTCTCTATTTCTCGTTTGGGTCCACTCTGGGCCTCCCTTCGAGTAACCCAATTTCCCTGGCATCCGATTGACTTATTTTGAAAATACGTCTTATTTCCTCAACTCCTTCTGAAATGTAATTGCTGAAGTAAATAACCCCACCCCACTGCCCTACAACATATACATGCATATGTGCATGTTTGCACATGGGCACATACAGACACACTCTTGACATATTATTCTTCATTTAAATAGACTATCTGATACTGATGAATTAAAATTCAAGAATTTCTAATGCAAAATGCATGGATGGCGTTTAGGTGGTCTGTGAAGCCCGTGAAATGTATCCATTTGATAATTTATTGAGCATCTACTATATGATAGATATTATGGTAGATGTAGGTAAACATATATAATATATTCCTCACTGTAAGTTTGAGAATAGATTATTATGATCCACACTTACTGATGAAGACTTTAGTCTCAATGAGGGAAAATGACTGGCCCACGATCATGCAATTAGGATTTCCCTGGTGATCCAGTGGTTTAGATGCCATGGTTCCAATGCAAGGGGTGTGGGTTTGATCCCTGGTCTGGAAACTAAGATCCCACATGCCATCTGGCCAAGGGAAAAAAAGAAGGCACCAAGATCATGCAATCAGCAAGCAGTAAATCTGAGTTGGAAAGCCAGGTTGATTCCTTATCATCATCAGCTTCCAGGTAAAAAGGAGCAGTCGGTAGCAGTCGATGTTTCAAAAGATGAGAATGGGGCAGGGTAAGAAAGTTAGAATGAATAATATGACTAGAGGTATTGAAACAAACATGGGAAAGTGTAGCACTATGTACAAGAGTAATAAGAGTTAAGATTGTCAAAATATGTTGGGGACAGAACATACAAGCTTTAGAAATTTGAACTTTTCACCAACCTTATGAAGCAATGACAGATTTTGGAGTCAGACAATAGTATAATCAGAGAGGTGCTTTAGGAAGGTTAATCTGATTCAGGTCTGAATTCACGCCTCCTCTATGCTGTTGATGGTATTTTTTTTAGAAAAATTCTTTGCTAAGAATTATGTATTCCATACCTGTGCTTTGGTTGGAATTCTCTCTTTGTTTTTAAATACTATAGCAAAAATTCAGAAGGCTATGTGGAAAAAACAGAGACAGAAGAAACGAACCACATGCAAACACAAGATAATTACACACAAGTCTGGGAAGAAAGAGCACAGTGGGTCATGACGAACTTTATGGAACAGAGTGTGAGTAAGCAGTGTACCAATCATGAAGGAAAGAAACAGCAACCAAAACACTACCATCGATAACAAGAAACAAAGGCCGCCAGGGTCTGGGAGACATGGGTGAGGGTGGCAGAAATGACACTTTTAGATTTTCTGATTCCTTTTCTTAAAAGAGCAGAAAAGAAACTACGAAAAAGGCAGGGGAGAACCATGGAGTTGAGTGGTAGACTAAAGGAGAAAAATAGAAAAGAAATAAGAAGGAAGGGTATAACCCACAGCTAGTTTGGTATGTCAGCCCACTCAAACAACCAACACAAGCTCAGTGGCGTTAGAGGGCCATACTGAAAGTAGACAAGTGTAAACAAATGTCCTGCTGGTAATTAGTTTGTCAAATTAGTTAGCTATCTCCTAGAGTCCTCGCTCCTCTCTATTCATTTGGTCACCAAGATGTTATATGTCTACCTCAGAAGGCTGTCCTGAATCAAGGCCCTTCTCCTGACTCCCGCTGTCAGGACCACTGTGTTAATTAAATTCCATATCCTCTCTGATCTGAGCCATTAGTCTCTTCCTCCCTCTAGCTCAGGCTTCAATCTGTCTCAAGACTGAGCTTTCTAATACTTCCCTGCTTATCAGCTTTCTGTGGTGGACCATTGCCTATGGGACACAGTAGAATTCCCTCAGTTTTGCACAATGACTTGGTAAAGAACCAAAGGATTCTCCCAGACTAATAGATGAAGGGACAACTAAGGAACTGTGTCTGGGATGAGAAGCTCTTGAAATAAGCCAACTAGTAGCTTTTCCCTCCAGATATCAGATCATCTTTCTTTCCAGTATGTGTATATAGGGTGAGTGTGTGTTGAGTAACTTCTGCTTGCACTCAACTTAATGGTAGGTTGGAGAAAGGTATCGGTCTGTCTGTCTCTCTCAAATGAATCTGAGGCAGATATCCTTGTTACAATCTCCTTTCGCATCAGGGCCCATGTCCTTTCCAAAGAGTACACTCTTCCAACCTTCCTGCCCCCAAGAACTCTTATCCTTGCTTAGCAAAACTAATTTCCCAAGCTTGGAGAAAGGAAAGATTCCTTCAAAAAATCAGGGATGAATTCAAAAGGGGGAGAATCTCCCAGTAGACATCATATTGGAGCTCATTTTTTGGTATCAGTTCTACTGTGCACAAGGCCCTTCCCACTCTGATTACTTAGCTCACTTCTCCAGTCTCATCTTCCATGTTCACTGCTGCTCCCACCCTTTCATAATCCTGACATATTCTAGACACTAGTCATGCTAAACTTTTCAACATTCCTCAGATAAACTAGGCCTTCACAGAAGCTCATGCACATGCTGTTCCCTCTGCCCAGAACACCCTCACTCCTCTTATCTCACCAGTAAATTCCTACCCTCCTTTAAGACCCTGCACAACTATTTCATCCTGTGGGAAACCTCTCCCAGCTGCCCCAGATAGAATTCATGACCTTCTCCTTTGGGTTCCCATAACATTTTTCCCAACCCTTATTATAGCACCATACTTACCCTGGAAATGCAATGTAATGAGTAGAAGGCTAGGCTCTGGAGGCATACTGCCTGGTTTTGAGTCCTGATGGTGCTACATATGATGCTATGTGATGTTGGGCCAATAACTTCACCTCCTTTTGTCTCAGTTTCCTCACCTACAAACTGGAATAAAGGAGATAATACTTACAAAGCTCTGAGAACAGAGCCTGTCAAATTGTAAATGTTGGTAGTTGACATCATGTGTGAGTGTGTGTGCTATGTCGCTTCAGTTTCGTCTGACTCTTGGCAACCTCCTGGACTGTAGCCCACCAGGCTCCTCTGTCCATGGGATTCTCCAGGCAAGAATACTGGAGTGGGTTGCCACGCCCTCTCCTCCAAGAGACCTCTCCAACCCAGAGATCAAACCCACATCTTTTATGTCTCCTGTATTGGCAGGAGGGTTCTTTACCACTAAGCACCACCTGGGAAGCCCCTCTTGACATCATAATCTCTTCTAATGTTGTATTGTTCCTATATAACATATTTGTATACACCGTATATTTTAATTATTATTCTATTATTCTTACAGCATTTTAAAACTTTTATGTGTTTATAGCTTGATACTCAACTAGTTTATAAGTATTTTGAGGAGAGAAGACTTGTATTACCTTCTCCCCCATAGTACCTCGTGTAAGTATAAGCTCATTAAATATTTGTTGGAGGCAGTATTTTGTAGTGGAAAAAGCATTAGAATCTTGCCTCTGTCCTTAGTTGTTGTATGATCTCAATCTCCCTGAGCCTCAGTTTCCTCATCTGTAAAATGAAGATGAAGTGCACCTACCCCATTGTTGTTGTTTAATCGCCAAGTCATATCTGATTCTTTGTGACCCTATGGATGGTAGCCCACCAGGCTCCTCTGTCCATGGGATTTCCCAGGCAAAAATACTAGAGTGGGTTGCTGTTTCCTTCTCCAGGGGATCTTCCTGACCCAGGGATCGAACCACATCTCCTGCACTGGCAGGCGGATTCTTCCCTACTGAGCCACCAAGGAAGCTCACCTACTGCATAGGGATGCTTTAAAGATTCAATAAGTCAGCATAGCACATGATAAACGTTCACTAAATGGTTGTTATTATCAACTTTGTATTCCCTTGCATTTGTTTTTTTAAACTTTTTATTTTATACTGGAGCATAGGCAATTAACAATGTGATAGTTTAGGTGAACAGCAAAGGGACTCAGCCATACATATACATATGTGCATTCTCTCCCAAATGCCTCTCTCATGCAGGCTGCTATATAACATTGAGCAGAGTTCCCTTGCATTTGGCTTAATAAATAATTGTGCCTGATAAACCGACCTAGCTATCTTCCAGATAGGATTACTCAATATCCTCGTAGGAATCAAGAGAAAAATATGAGTCATCCCCTCTGCTTCATGGGTTACTTTGAACTGGGGCACCATCTCCCAGAAAGCAACAGACATGGCCAACTGAATCATGGTAAAGTCCTTTCTATAAGGTTACACTAAAACACTCCTTCTGCCCTCATTGGACACAGTCTCTCCCATGCTACGTACAGGTTACATACTCTTCCTCTGATGGGCAGAAGAAAGAGTTAAAAAATCACAGCAGAGCCAGACAGTCTATAAATCCATTCCTCTTGCATGTTCTTAGGCTTGCGTAGGCTTTTCCCTTTTATTTGCTGATTAACTTTCCCTACACTCTCTTCCAGTGTAGCCCATGCCTGTGCAGACTCTCTTCATCATGGCTCCAGCAGAATAAATGGAGAGATGACAAGCATTGACTATTTGGGTCCAATATAGCACTGCATTGAAGAATGCTACACTCTATCTAGACTGAGATGGCCTGAATCAGGGACCCACCTCCACCACTTAGCATGAGAGCTCAGGCTAATCACTTAATGTTTGGGTAACTCCATTTCCCCATCTGTCAAATAGGGACAATGAAAATACCTTCCTCCTAGGGTCTTGTGAGGATTAGAGGGGTTAATACATCTAGGACATTTAGAAGAGTATCACACAAAATAGGTGCTATATAAATATCAGCTATTATTATAATTTTAACAACTTTGATACAAAAATTCACATACTATAAAACCATTAAGTCACCCACTGGAAGTGTACAGTTTCATGATTTTCATATAGTTACAGAGCTGTGGAACCATTACCACAATCTAACTTTGTAACCTTTTCATCACCCCAAAAGGAACCCTGTACCTATTAGCAATCATTCTCATTCCTGATTCCCTTCCTCAGCCCCAAGCAATCACTAGTCTACTTTCTGTAGATTTGCCTCTTCTGGATATTTTATATAAATGGGCTCATATAATAGGTGACCTTTTGTGGCTAGATTCTCTCACTTAGCATAATATTTTTGAGGTTCATCTAGGTTATAGCATGTATCGGTACTTCATTGTTTTTTCGCCAAATAATATTTCATTGTATGGATATACCATATTTTGTTTATCCATTCATCATTTGATTGACATTTGGGTTGTTTTTCACTCTTTTTGTTATTATGCTGCTATCAACGTTCATCTACAAGTTTTTGTGTGATGATATGTTTTCAGTTCTCCTCACTGTATGCCTAGGAGTGGAATTGCTGAGTCATATGGTTTGAGGGATTGCCAAACTGTATCCCATAGCAACTATACCATTTTACATTCCAGCTAGAGGTGGGAATGAGACTTCCAGTTTCTCCACATCTTCATCACTACTTGTTATTACCTGTCTTATCTATTAAAGCCATCCTAGAAGGTGTGAAGTGGTATCTCATTGTGATTTTGATTTTCAGTTCCCTGATGGTTAATCATATTATCTCTTCAGTTGCTTATTGGCCATTCTTTTTAAAAATATACTTTTTGTTGGCTTACAAAGTCATTAAAGTTTTATGTGTACAATATTATACTTTCACTTCTGCATACACTACAGGGTGCTCACCATCAAAGTTTTAGTTTCCATTTGTCATTCTTACATCTTTGGAGAAATGTCTATTCAAATCCTTTGCACATTTAAGATTAAGTTGTCTTCTGATTTTTTATCTATTTTTAAAAATTTATTCTTTAATTGGAAGAAAATTGCTTTACAATGTTGTGTTTGTTTCTGCCATACAACCAACCATATAATTCAGCCATAATTATACATATATCACCTCCCTCCTTATTGAGTTTTAATAGTTCTTTATATACAAGTCCTTTGTTATGTGTAGGTTTGCATATATTTTCTCTCAAGAAAATGAAAAGCATGTTGTCTTTTCACTTTCTTGAAGCTATTGTTATTAAAGAGACATTTACAAGTTCACATATGATAAAGAGCACAGATTGCAGAGGAGAAGATGAGATCTAAAAACCAGCTCAGAGATGCTCTTAGATATACTACCCTTCTCTATTGTGCTACTTTGAAATTAAATCCAAAGCAGATTAAGCTTCTACTTTGTTCTAGGTACTGTAAGGAATAAAATCTGAACTCTATCCTCAAAGAGCTTACTAACTTAGAGGGAAGAGAAGATGCAAACTTGTGGAAACTTAAATAATTATAACATGTTTAAATAGCAGTTCAAGACCACAATAGAAAAGATGCCACAAGGCACTGTGTGATTAATTGCCAAATGAATTGCATGGAAAATAATTGCTATGGGAACTCAAAGAAGAGAGAGAGAGAGCACTTGGGGCTGCAGTGGTCAGGGAAAGCTTTAAGGAGGAGGGATGCAAGTGCTCTATAATTAACTGCAGCCATGCCTGTGTAATACTAAACAAAGACTTGGGGAGAAAAAAAAATATTGACTTTGTTTGAAGGGAGGCATCTTAATGATTAAACTGATACCATCATTTAATTTCAACCTCAGCAAAATTCTCCACGATTTCACCTTCCCTATGAAGACTTACATGGCCTCTGCATAGTCCTGAGGTTACCAATTAGCAATATAACAAGCTGCATCTGGCTCACAGATACATTTTCTTTGGTCCAATTAAAAATAAACTGTACAATTAGCTACAAAAAGTTGTAATGGGCAAGTTTCACATAAAATATGGATTTCTATTTGTCTGGAAAAATCGGAAGACTTGACAACCCTGGGTTGGAGCATGTCTGCTCTAGGAACATGGTTGATGGCACTCCCTTGTGCACCTGTGGATTTCTCAGTTAGCAATCTCCTAGATTCAGAGGACTTAGACTGAAAGCTATCTTAAGAGTGCATCTGCTTTTTGTTCCCTGCCTTTGGGCATGTATGGTACCATTACCCTTAATTTACAGATTGTCAATTAAAACCCATAGAGGTTGAGACTTGCCCAAGGACACAGAACTATTAAGTGAAAGAGGGAGAACTATAACCCACATTTTCTGCTCTTTGGATGTTCAGCTCATAGATGTTTTCAACGTTCTTTCAACGACATATTTTTTCCAGTCTATATGTCTGTTGCTTAATTGCAGTCTTCTGGGACTTTCTGATCACTACTTTGTTCTGTTGGACAGTTTTTAATATGACAAATGTTTCTGCTAAACTATACTGTGACATTGCAGAGTGCAAGGGGCCCATATTATGTTCTATGAGAGCATGGTGCAGGTGCTTTACATCGTGCTTAGTCCCTCAGTCGTGTCCAACTCTTTGCGACCCCATGGACTGTAGCCCACCAGGCTCCTCTGTCCATGGGGATTCTCCAGGCAAGAGTACTGGAGCGGTTTGCCATGCCCTCCTCTGGGGGATCTTCCCAACCTAGGGATTGAACCCAGGTCTCCTGCATTGCAGGCGGATTCTTTGCCATCTGAGCCACCAGGGAAGCCCATTTAATAGGCACTCAGTAGATATTTGTCTCTTATATCTCCAGCATTGGCAGGTGTGTTCTTTACCACTAGTGGCACCGTGGCTCAATGGTAAAGAGTCCTCCTGCCAATGCAGGAGACACTAGAGACACGAGTTTGATTCCTGGGTTGGGAAGATCCCCTTGAGAAGGAAATGACAACCCAATCCAGTATTCTTGCCTGGGAAATCCCATGGACAGAGGAGCCATGGCATCATGAAGAGTCAGACACATCTCTGAGAAACAACAAGATATTCGTCAGTTTACTGATCAATAGGATTGTGAAGAATTCACTGTGTAACCTTCCTTCAAAACTGGGGTGTGTTAAAATGTGCTTATTGTTTAAAGACAAATATGTCTGTTACCTTTAAGAAGTTTCAGCTTTGCAATGACTTGGTGGGGCAAGCTGCTTGCCATGGATAGGCTGCTCAGGGTAATCGTTTCATATTTCATGCAAAACTTTTCATCCTAAACTGAATATATTTAATACTGATGGAAGGAATGAGTAATTTTTTTGTCAAAGAAACTATTTTTTTTATCAGGGGGAGGGGTAAGAAGGGGACTTTTATGTAGGCACATGTCCCTGGCACGTACCTTACTTTGTCTTGGCTATTTTCTGAGTGACAAGAGGAAAAACGAAATAATAGTAGATGTAGGGAAATGGTTTACAGCCTTGCCTTAGAAGATCAGTGGGTCTCAGAATCCCCTGGAGGGCTTGTTACAACACAGATCATTGAGCCTGCCCCAGAGTTTCTGATTCAGTAGTTCTGAAGTGAGTGGGGCCCAAGAATATGCATTTCTGACAAGTTCCCAGGTGATGGTGATGCCACTGACCCAGGGCCCACATTTTAAGAACCATTGCCTTAGATTAACAAGGTAGTTTTCTCAAGAGAAACTAACTAGAAAAATCCAAGTAATAGAAACCAGAAGGAAAAAAAAAAAAGACCATGGGTAAAGCATGTGATAGATGCAGTGGGAGAGTGTGAACTGGCCAGGAAATCAGAAGGGCTGGCTTCCAGCACCAGCAATACTTTCTTAAGCAGTGTCCAAACATAGTAAGTACAATTTCATTTACACGTTCCTGAATTATTTTAAAAGTGTTTTTCAAATTACACACTATGGAGCCCTACAAGGCATTCAATGGGATAAAAAAGATCCATAGTCAAATAAGGTTAGAAATTTTTGAGGAAAATAAAATTGAACAGGGTTCTTTACTCCAAGTCCTCTCAGAGGCTTTCAAATGCTAAGATGCACTGCAGATTTCCAAGGGAAGATAGAATATGCAGGATCTCTCAAATTTCACAAACTAAGGATCCTTTACTAATGCCTGGATTTTTTCTGTAGAATATGGCTTGAGAAACATTCATTGGTTTACATCCAAATGCCAAAACATCTTATCAACAAATGAGGCTGCTTGTAACAATGAACACAGCATTGGAATGGGAGTCAAAATGTCTGGGATTTTGTCCTGTTTCTGCCACTTCACTCTGCCACAAGTTGACTTGTTCCCACGATGATGGGTGTGACTGAAATTTATCATTCCCTTGCAAATGGGGGCAGCCAGAACAGACATGCGTGCATGTGCACACACACACACACACACACACACACACACACACACACATTTTTTTATCTAGAATTCAACATGCACTCAAGAATATTCAATCTTCAAAGCCAGAAGGGTAAGAAGCCTTATGCTGAGAGTTTGATAGGAAGGAAGGAAAGAATGAAGGAAGGAAAAGACAGGCCATTGCAGGCCATGATTCCAACTGGAATTAACAGGCTGAGAAACGTAGGCACATCCTGTGTTTATTTGATTCCTGGCTCTTAGGGAAAGTTTTGTTTCACCAAGGACACTGAGTCAGCTTGTTTGTTTACCATAGAGCATTGAAGTGTGTCTGTCCCCCAATTAATCATTCCTTGTTGTTTTTCCACTTAAGCAAAACACAAACTTGACCCAGTGGAGAAACA
>ML663456.1:64053-111292 GCA_007570785.1 Antilocapra americana | reverse complement strand
TTATCCAGGCAAGGATACTGGAGTGGGTTGCCATTTCCTTCTCCAGGGGATCTTCCTGAGCCAGGGATGAAACTGGCATCTCTTGCACCTCCTACATTGGCAGGCAGATTCTTTACCACTAGCACCACCTGGGAAGCCCACAAGATTCAATTAATACTTGCTGAATTTCTACAAGGTACATAAATAGAGGCAAAATGGGGTCCCTTATACATCTCTGTGAAAACTTTTTTTTTAAAAGGGTCAATTCAGGTTAAAAATAGAATGTTTATAAGTTTTCTGTTGCATTTTTATTTCAAAGTACAAATAATATTTAATAGCATAAAATATATATTCTAATATAAGATGGCCTATTTGATTGCATAGAAGAATGACAAAAACACAACAGTACTCCTTTTAACTAAAGTATTTGAAATACTGACCACCCTGGTCCCCGGGTTTCCCTACTCTTCTTTACCTGCCACTCATCCAGAGATGGGCCCCCAACTCAGCCCTCCCATCTCCCCAGGGGATTCCACCTACAGGAAGTTCCCCCAGCTCTGTAGACCAGCCTCATCCAAAAAACCCAGTCCGACCTGCAGGCAGCAGGCGTGGCCCCCAGCAGCATAGCCGTCAGGACCAGTGCTTTTCAGGTCTCCAGGAGGGATCCACTGCCTCTGCCGCACCTGCAGGGGCAGCAGCCTCCTCTTCTAGGCTGCTCAGGAAGCCCATTCCCCATGGGAAGATGATGAGATTCCCTAGCAGACCCAGCTGGCCAGGGCCAGGCCCCTCAAACTCCAGGCCTCTGGCTTCAGCCTTCCAGCCTCAGCTCACTGTAAAGTGCCTTCTTTGTCTCCCTTTGTACCCTAGGCCCCAAAGACCCAGTCCTGGGGTAGGAGACAGATCTTCCTGGTGACAGCTCTTGGGCATGCCAGCCAGGTACAGCTGAACTCCTGCAGGCCTCTGCCCACCGCGGGCCCAGTGCCCACTGCCCCAGGCCTTTGGGTCCCCCCTGGGGTGCTGCCTGCCTGCCTCTCCCAGGAGCCTCAACCCCTCACTGCCTGGGTGGTCCGTGCTGACCGAGGCAGCCCATCCAGTGCCACTCGCTCCTGTTCTATCGCCCTGGGCCCTGGTGGCTCCACCTTGCCTCACCCTCCAACTGAGCATGTTCTACTAATCCAGGTAGGTGGCAGGTGGAGGTGCCCAGCTTCAGTTGCCTCCAAGGGCAGAACACTAACTCCACCACAGTAGGCCTGGTGCACTCACCCCAATAAAAGCAATTCCAAACTCAAGTAAATAAATAAATAGAATATTTGAGAAGTAACAACTCAGAAGTAGCTTATATATATTTTCTCTTGAAATTAAATCTCCTGTATATCTTGCAACTGGGTGAACTGAACATGCCCAAAATGTCTCAGGAAACTCCCTACTGCTATAGATCCCCCAAAGCACAGGGCTCAAAAGAAGTAGTACAGGCTACCATACAGCACAATAGAGATGTCTCTGCTGAGTTTTTGAATCATTGTCTAGATGCTGGAGGGGTTGAGCTGTATGGACTAAATTGGTCACTCTAACCTAGCAGTCAAACTAACTTATCAGTCAAGGCAAGAAGGTAAACTTGTTTTTTTTCATTTAGATTTTGATCTTTATTCAAGTTAGAAGCTTCATAAGTCTCTCTTATAAATCCTTTTCATGAGCCTCTCTTTCCCATGGCTGTTGAAAATTATTTACTCTTGAGCCAGCCTCAGTGGTGAACGGCAGATGGCTGCCACTCTCCTCTCTCCACATTTGTCAACTGGAAGTGAGTTATTCTGAGTAGTCTCAACTTCAAAAGAAGATTGGTTCACTCCCAAATGGGAAGTGCAGAGAATCCCCAGGAAGCTCTTTCCCTTTGCCTCTTGCCTCCTATAATCATAAGTTACTTTCTATTGATCTGCAGTTCTAAAATGTGTGCTGAAAGCTTTGCTCTTCTGGGCTACTTTTCACTGTTTCTGCCGAGCTATTCTGGGTTTGTTTTTGTAGAATGAAAACCCGTTGTTTGGTTTTCCACACATTCACACTGAGGCTGTGAATGTCTACTAACTCAATTCAGAGCTACAATTCAATAGTGTATTAAGTGCCCACGTGACTGCCTCATGGGTCCTGGTCTGCTGAATTCATGGGCAAATCACTGTTTCTCCCAACCACCATGTTCAGGGGCACCCTCTCAGTCTATGGCAAACATGGGTTAATCAGCGTGGACTTAGACTCAATACTTTTCTGATAAGTGGTTTAATACTGATGATTTCTCCTCCACCTTTGGTGTTCTGTGTTATTCTAGCCACATTTTCCTACATCATTATGGCAGCTTGGGCTCCAACTCCATGGCAGTGGCAGAACCATTTTAGGAATGTCTTCTGCCACATTTTCTCCTTTGTCCTACCCCTTCCTTTTTCAACTTCTCATTGTTTCCATATATTCTCTTGTAACAGTGGCATCCAAGTTGTTTAGTGAGAAGCCATCTATATACACAAAGCCATAACATGTGAATGGAAAGAAAATACTCTGAACCCTCTCAGGCTAAACACCCAGACGTTGGCAAGTAGTATATGGACCAAACAGACTAGTCATTGAACAGTATCACCTCTTCCATTTTTATTCATCCATATCTGTTGACATCATGCACACTCAGCCAGTTTTTACCCATGATTTTGTCAGAGACTGAAAAAAAATATGGAAAATATTATGCTTCTCCTCTGATGAACAATTATCAATGAACTCTCTGTTCAGAAGAGCGACAGATAATGTTTCACTTAGAAAGACCAATAATACTGAATTAAGATGAAATTCCCATGGGAGTATGTTTTTACACTCTTGTGAATCACAGATGAGTTTATTATGATCCATAGTAGTAGGAAAGAATGACAAATGAATTCATATTGATTATTCATTTAAAATAGCATGTCTAAAAATGTACAGCATCACATTAAATATCAAGCAGTTATTCATCTACTAACTCTGAATGTGAGTGGAAGGAAATGGGGTCTAAAACCTGAAATTGTAGTGGAAGATTTAAATGTTCAGCTTCTTATAAATGTTTTAATCTGTATTTGATTGGATATATAGTCAGATCATTTTGCTTGGAGTAGACAGAAGGTACCTGTGAGTTACAGCAAAGTGACCTGATTGATGTACGAAGCTATTGATTTCTGTGACCCTCAGAGAGACTGGGAGGGGCCTGAGAACCCCGGTACCTTAAAAATATAGTCTCCTATGTTTTCCATGATGTTAAAAAGTCTGGGAAGCAATGAGGAGGATCACTCAAAAAGATTTTATATGATATGTGTACATGAGTGTGTGTGTGAGCTGGGGTGGGGGTTGTGGGTGCCTTAGAGAGCCCAGGCCTTGGTCTACCTTCTACAACTTCTTTATGGGGGCTTGTGCTCACAGGAAACTTGATTCCTGGATTAAGACCACATTTGTGCTATCTGCACATTGCCCCTCTATTTCTGGGCCTGCCTCTAACAAGAGACCACATCTTCCATGGAAACAGGGAGACAGTAGAGAACCTAAAAGCCTGGCTTGAAGTCCATTGCCTGGGTTCAAACAGTGGTACTATCACTCACTAGCTGGATCATCTTGGGCCAGTTAACTTCCTTGAAACTTACTTCCTTGCCAATAAAAAGGGCTAAAACAGTACATACTTCATAGTTGTCGTGAGGAATAAATGAATAAAGGCATGTAAACTCCTTATCCCAGTGCTTGATCTAGTGCCCGATCTAGATTTCTGGGAGAAATATCAATAACCTCAGATATGCAGATGACACCACCCTTCTGGCAGAAAGTGAAGAAGAACTAAAGAGCCTCTTGATGAAAGTGAAAGAGGAGAGTGAAAAAGTTGGCTTAAAGCTCAACATTCAGAAAACTAAGATCATGGCATCTGGTCCCATCACTTCATGGCAAATAGATAGGGAAACAGTGGAAAGAGTGGGAGACTTTATTTTGGGGGGCTCCAAAATCACTGCAGATAGTGACTGTAGCCATGAAATTAAAGACACTCCTTGGAAGGAAAGTTATGACCAACCTGGACAGCATATTAGAAAGCAGAGACATTACTTTGCCAATAAAGGTCCGTCTAGTCAAGGCTATGGTGTTTCCAGTGGTCATGTATGGATGTGAGAGTTGGACTGTGAAGAAATCTGGGCACCACAGAATTGATGCTTTTGAACGGTGGTATTGGATAAGACTCTTTAGAGTCCCTTGGACTTCAAGGAGATCCAATCAGTCCATCCTAAAGGAAATCAGTTGTGAGTGTTCATTGGAAGGACTGATGTTGAAGCTGAAACTCCAATACTTTGGACACCTGATATGAAGAGCTGACTGATTGGAAAAGACCCTGATGCTGGGAAAGATTGAAGGTGGGAGGAGCAGGGGATGACAGATGATGAGATGGTTGGATGGCATCACCGACTCAATGGACATGAGTTTGAGTAAACTCCAGGAGTTGGTGATGGACAGGGAGGTCTGGCGTGCTGCAGTTCATGGGGTCGCAAAGAGTCAGACACCACTGAGCAGCTGAACTGAACTGAAATAATCTAGAGCAGGCCCACATTCACTGTTGGCTCTCATGACCAATGACTTTGTACTAGGTATTTTATTTACATCCTCAAGTACCACAACTAGATGAGGTGAATACTACCAGTCTGTATTTCCATCTTGCAGGTAAGGAGGCTGAAGCTAAGTGAGATAAATTCCCCCCACCCCAAGGCCCCACCACTAGGAAGAAGAGAAACCAGGCTTTAAGCCCCTCCCTCCCTGATTCCTAGAGCCCGTGGTCTTTTCACGATGATCCCTACACCCACACTTCTAAAATTTCCTCTGCCTCATTAAAAACACCAGCCAGATCAAGGCCCACTCCACTCCAGCATCTCTACATTTCCAAGTATATAGAAAATGGTAGAATATTTTGAAATGTGCAAAGGAAATGACTGGATATCCTCTCAGTGGAATTCTGGAGGCTTTGGGGATTGTGTAGGTCCAGGGTCTCATGGAATACAGTTGATTATTGCCATGAATATTGACCAGTTTATCCTGTTTTACTTTCATTTGTAAATTCATTTTAGCATTCCTTCCCAGACTATAATTGTGTGTTGAGTTCTCCTCTGCACCAACTGTGATGTCTTTCTGATTTCCTCATGAATGACTTAAACCAAACCTTAAACATGTGTTTATTTAAAACAAACATACAGGGAATTCCCCAGTTGTCCAGTGGTTATATCTCTCTGCTGTCACTGCTTAGATCCAGGATTTGATTCCTGGTCGGGGAACTAAGATCCCACAAGCTGCATGGTGGCTAAAATAATAATAATAATAATCAATACAAACAAACCAGGGCCAAGTCACATGGCTCTTGAAAAGGGGGATTCTTCTTCTAGGAATCATCCCTGTTCTCTGCTCATCCAGACAATGGCCTACCCTGGCCTGAAAGGAGTTTACCACAAAGCTACCCTTGGAGACAGTGGGAGTCAAGGGCAAGAATGCTGGTGGGAGGATGGGGAGACCTGCAGGCTAGCTCTTGCATGTGAGTTGGACCACAGTGTGTGATACACTTAAGCTCTCCAAGCTTGTGTCCCTTCACATGGAAAGTGAAGTCTGCAAACTGTAAGTCAAGGTTGCCTCTGGAACGTTTTGCTTGGCCTTCAGGGAGAGCAGGCCATCGCTCAGTATGTCCAGTCAGCATATGCTGAGCAGCTGGGGCCTGCATGTGATTCATTCAGCTGGTGGGGGCCCACTATCCCAGGCTCATAGTCTCAGATGCTGAGTTATTGGCTGGGGTTTCTGGACCTGGAACAGTGTAGGACCAAAGAGCCTGCTCCAGGCAGGTGCAACTTCTAGATAACTACTGGGAACTGGGCAAAGTATGTGGTCTGGAAGGCAGGGAATGTGTCGGGTTGCTTTAGGGGTGCTTTACTGGAATTAGCCTGAAACCTCTGGTGTGAGCTCAGAACTGGGTTTCCTTCTTGGGTGTCCTGTAAAATCCTAGTGTCCCTCAGGCCAAAGGGTTTCCACCTCACTGGGGGCCTCTGGATTCTCCCTGGTGAAAATGTGCACTGGGTGTTTTGCCTCAAGGCCCATGTTCAAGGGGAGCCCTGAGCTCTGGATGATCAGGCTATGAGATGATCAGACTCAGAGATACTTCAACTCCTGTCCCTTTTCCCCACCTCCTACCCAGGCAGAGAATAAGCTCTTTATTCTCCTCTCCCTCAGCAAGAGCAGGGCCTGGGTTTGGGAGAGCTTACTTTGTACCTGGGACCATGTAAGCAATTTCTTTACTAACCCTCACATGACCCTGTGAGGGAGGTACCATTTTGTCATGATTTTACAGAAGAGGCAATGGAAGCTCAGAGCATTGAGGGGAGGTGCTCAAAGGTTGCATTGGTAGTCAGTTTGTGGGGTCCGGATTCAAATACAGGTCTGTCTAACTTTTGAAATGCCTCATTGCTCATGTGATTTCAATGACACAATCCTGGGCAAGTGTAAGGGAGAGGGACAGGCAAGGGAGGGAAAGGGCAATTTGCTTGAGACTCCGGAGTGTCCCATGGACATTACAGAATCTCCTTGGACTTAGGATTGGGTGGGACTTCATGAGTTGCACAGGGCACTGGAAAGGCGGCCCCCCCCCCCCCAGCTTGCAGTGGTCTTCCCTAGCCATTGGCTACAGCAGCGCAGGTCACAAAAGACAGCTCCAGTACCCTTTTAGGGATCATGAAAGAATTGGTCAGAAAGCACTCTGGCCTTTCAAGCACAAAGTGGCATCAGAGGCATCAGAGACATCAGAGGCAGTTTAGAAAGAGCCTAGATAGATGAGGTGGACATTTGTCACTTTTATCGGGCCACCTAATATTGAAAGCATTTCCTCTGTTTGGGACCCCTGACCTGGTCTGTTTTGTACCTCTTGTACCTATCACTGCTGAGTCAAAACACAGGGCTTGTTAGCCAGTATTATTCCATTACACATTTACTGCTTGAATAACTGGGGTCAAACTCAGGTCTGTTTCTAAAACACATATTAAAAATTTATTATGAAAGTTTTCATACAGACAGAAGTAGAATAGCATAATACTACTATATATAAAATAGGCAAACAAAAAGCACAGGGAACTATGTTCAGTATCTTATCCTATAATGGAAGAGAATCTGAAAAAGAATGTATGTATGTATATGTGATTGAATCACTTTGCTGTACCCTTGAAACTAACACAAAATTGTAAATTTACTTTTTGTTATTGTCGTTTAGTCACTTAGTCATGTCTGACTCTTTTGCACCCCCATGGACTGTAGCCCACCAGGCTCCCCTGTCCATGGGATTTCCCAGGCAATAATACTGGAGTGGATTGTCATTTCCTTTTTCAGGGGATCATCCCAACTCAGGGATGGACCCACGTCTCCGGCACTGCAGGTGGATTCTTTACTGTTGAGCCACCTGGGAAGCTACTTTAATTTAAAAAAATTGGAGAAAGAAAAAAAATTAGAATAGTGTAAAATCCCTGTGTACCCATTACCAGATTCAGTAGCTCTCAAGATTATTTTCATGTTAGCTTTATTTATCTCTTTTTCTCTTTTCTTTAAGGCCTTGCCTTAATATTTGGAAGAAAATCCCTGGTGTTATATCATTTACCTCTACATACTTCATGACGTACCTAAAAAAATCAGGGATATTTTCATATCCAATGACAATATTACCATTGCTCCTAACCAAACTAACAACAACTTTAAAACCATGCTCTTGAGAACTACAGGCTAGCTTCTCCATTCTGCTTTCCCAGCCCCCAGCAGGAAGCATTTCTCAGGCATCTGCTCTGTTCCTCCTTGAAGCTGGAATTACAGTTTGATGTGTATTGGGTACTTACAGTGTGTCCTCTTAGGTAAGCAGGGGGCCTAACTGCCCTCTCTCTATTTTCTCCAAGGTAACACAGTCAATTAGTAGCTGATGAATGAGACTCAAGTACTGCAGCTGGGTCTATACAGCCCCAAACACAGTTTGCAATGAGATGAAGCAAAGGGACCTCAGTCCTGGGGACAGTCTTGCATGGTTTCTGTTGCTGTTGAAATCCTGCTACTCAGCCTCAAGCAAGTTCTTTGTCTGGGACAGTTTGATCATGACCCTTGGGGACTGCCTGATTGAGGGGCTCCGTGCGGCTCCTAGGGCTGTTCTCCTTCATCTCATTGGAATGTGTTCACCGCCTACAGCCAGGCCTGCCACAACCTGGAATTTCTCTCCTCTTCTTTCCCTGTTCTAGAGCTGACTCAGTGCGAGGAGGGCGGGGTGCTCATCTTTCTTCTCTTTCTAGGCTTTGACTTGCTCTCTGCCAAAGCAGAGGACTCAGAGCACCACAGGTCAAGACAGGGCAAATTTGAGAAGCAGTAAAACTAGCTCTGCTGCTTTTCTGTTCTTACTCCCTTCTTTTTTCAGAGAATTTACTTAGGTGTCCAGGCTCTCCTGAGCTTGACCTCCATTTCTAATTCTTCAAACCTCTTCCACTCCCCTTAATCTCCCATTCAGATTTCCCAGATGAGTCTCTCAGAGCATTGCATTCCAAAATGAAAACTGACTAGTGCAGAGCAAGAATCCTGGCTCTGGGCTGGTGGGGGGTTGATCAGTCTGGTCCAACTGGGACAACAGGAATGAATCACTGAGTATTTAAGGGAGAAGGAATTCAATGCAGGGAACTGGTTACCCAGCTGATGAGAGAGCTTCAGTGCCAAGCCAAGGACAATGAGGCTACGCAGAGATTAGACGCAGCAAGAAGCTCCTACACTAGAAGTGAGGGGGCTAGGTTGCTGGGTGGAAACTGGAGCCACAAGAGAGACACAGTTACTGTGGGGGACATCACATGAGGCAGAGAGGGAAGGAGAGAAATAGCCCAGCTTCTCTCTCCCTCCTGCTTTCCAAGTCCTACAGGTGCCATCCACTGGCCAAACCCACCAGAACCTGGGAAACAGCCTGCAGGGGTCCACTCATCCCTCTCCCCTCTCTGTCCCTCACCTGCTACAATATCAGCAGAGAAGGGAAGAGGAAGGGATGGATTGTGGGCAAACAGGCCTGGGAACAGCAAGAAACTACTGATTGGTTATATACTCCTCCTTCTGCCCCCCACCTCCAACGGATTTGGATCTAACAGGGACTATCTGGAAAAAGTGCTTTTACCCAAAGCCAACAAGAAAGAGTCGTAAGTAGGAGGGTGGGAGTGGAGCTTGAACCTGCTTCCTTGACTAGCTACCTGCAAGTCTTATCCAGATTCTACCCAGTTCTCTTATTTCACCTCCCTCTGCACACACCCTTCTGCCCTCCTCCCACCGCCCCCACTCCCCGCCTCCACACACACACACTCAAAGTCCAACAAAGATAGGTCACTTTGCTTTCTGGCAACCTGTGACACATTTATCAGATCCCAGGACCATGTAAAACCAACCTTCTTGCCTGCAGGGTTTTGGCTTGGCAGCAAGGCTCTGAATTACAGTGCTGTCAGGCTGGTGAACCTGCTGGCATCACAGTCCAGAAAACATACCTCCTGATTCTCCAGGTGTTCAGCAAGTTCAAAGGTGTAGGTGAAGGGAGATGCCTGGGGGAGGGGCAAAAGAAAAGCACCGAACTACATGCTTTCCACCCTCTTTATCTCATTTCATCTTCACAGTCTCTCAAGGTAATTGCCCTTCTGCATATTTTTTTTTTAAAATAAAAAAAGTTTTAAATTTTGGAATAATTCTAGATTTATGCAACAGTTGCAAGGATAACCCAGTTTCCCCTGATGTTAACACCTTACATAACCATATCAGGTCTGTTTTTACAAATGAGAAAATGGGGGCTCAGAGAGGTCACGTGATTTGCCCGAGGTCACAGAGCAAGGACACAGCAGAAGAAACAGACATAAATCCAGGTCGCTCTTATTGCCTTACAGCTTTGGGTTGAATTATTTGTTTCCATCTCATTAGGTGGGAAGTCACTTTCTGATCCCAGAGCCCTTCACTTCACCTTGGAGTTGACTTGCAAACTTTATCAGAAAGCACTTCTTCCACAGACCAACAGAATGGTAGCACTAAAACGTATGTCTGAGGCCTTTTAATGCAAGGAAGGCAAATAAACTTCATTTCACTTGCCAACTTTAATTGAGCAGTAGAGGCTATTTGGGATCCGGCATTGAGAATGATTCTGTTTGCTTCTTAGGAACGAGTGCTGTGATTGATTATTGATGCCTGTCTTGAATGTTGATTAGGAGACTGGAAGAAGTCATGTGATGCACTAGCCACCCTTCAGCAAATCTCCTCATTTTACAGAGTGTCTGAGGTCAAGAGAGGAGACAGTGTCTTTGCCTCATTAGTGGCGCAGCTCAGAACAGAACCCAGGCTCCTGACTCAGAGTCTCGGGTTCTTTCTGCTTTACAATGGACTTGCAGTAACAATAATAATAACTCCCACTTGATGAGTGTCTGCTCACTGCCAGGCACGAAGCACCTTCCAATTTCCATTCCTTACCTTCAATCCTCACAAAAACCCTGTGAGGGCGGTATGCCGCTGCTGCTGCTCAGTCGCTTCAGTCGTGTCCAACTCTGTGCGACCCCATAGACGGCAGCCCACCAGGCTCCTCTGTCCCTGGGATTCTCCAGGCAAGAACACTGGAGTGGGTTGCCGTTTCCTTCTCCAATGCATGCATGCATGCTAAGTCACTTCAGTTGTGTTTAACTCTGTGTGAGCCCATGGACAGCAGCCCACCAGGCTCCTCTGTCCACGGAATTCTCTAGGCAAGAGTGCTGGAGAAGCCATTTCCTTCTCAAATGAGGGCAGTATATTTATCTCCAATGTACCTAGACTTGGGAAAGTTAAAAAAAACTTGCCTAAGGCCCACAGCAAGCAAGTACTAAAGCTGAAATTTAAAGAGAACAGTCTGGCTCAAGAAGCGTAAACCCTGGGTTCCTACTTCCTACAGACACAATGTTGCATTTGCCCTCACAACCCACAGCAGGTGGAGATGACCCTGGTCACATTGACTTGGTTAGCACTAAACTACGCTAAAAAAAACCCCATCATTTTTGTTATTACTAATTTTCTAAGAACATTTGCTTGCAGGCCCTTAGCTAGATAGAACTGATTTGTTTGGGCTGTTTCATGTTAGATGTGTTAAAAATTGACATGTTAGGAGAGCTGAAGTGAAAGGTGACCTGGTTCCCTTGCAAATAAATGATTAATATAACCTCATTGTGTGGCGAGACTGTATTACTGATTCTCTCACTCAGGAGGCTTAGAAAAACAACAGGTCAGACAATAATATCCATGCTAGCATCAGACAATAGTGTGGGATGACCATGGATGAGTCCGGGGGTTCAGAAGATAATTAACAAAGAGGGAGCTCTATGGAGTCCAAAGAGGATTTAAAAAAACATTCCTTCTCTAACCTGACTATCTGAGATTATTATATATCAAAGGCAATGAATAGGAGAGGGGGAAAATGTGGGTTCGTTTCAACTGATTCACTAAGATATTTTAAAGAAATTGACAGGGATCAAATTTCAAAGGGAAGACATTAAATTCGATTGACCGTGTTACAGCAGCTCAGCAGTGATTAGGGATAGATGATGTGTGCCTGTGGCCTACACACTTAGGGCAGCTATGAAACTACTACATGCCCAGGTTTTAGCAGGATAGTGGAGAATTTCTTCTCTACAGATATGGATACAAGTTAGAAAAATGCTTCTGTGAAACAGTATTATGTGCCACTGTATATGTATCTTGTATGTCGGATATTACTGTCCATGTCAGGCTAAATTTTCAAATAGCATGGAAGTCTCTGTAAAAGCAAATGCATCAGTTATCCACCTATAATTACTTCAGTGGCCAAAATTATTCGAAATATGAGGACTCCCTTCCTAGAAACCCCATTGTGACCTTATTTTTTATGGCCACGGGGTCTTTTCAAAATGTTTCATACCCATGCCACACTGGTTGTTATAAATCTTGAATGTCATCTCTCTTGGCTCAGAGGTGTCACTCAAGAGTCCTCCACCCCATCTGACTCCTCCTCTGGGGTAATTTCTCACTGATTCTCACTGTTCCAGCTCCATCTAAACCTGCCCTGTTCTGTTACTCAACATATGCTATTCTCTTCCCTTGGAATATACTTTCTTTTCCTGTCTGCCTAACAATTGCTACTTGTCCTTCAAGTTCTAGCTCAGCTGTCTTCTTTGGGAAAGTTTCTCAGTACCCTCAGGAGTCTCCCCCGCCCTCCTGGATCTATCACTTTTATAATGTGTTCCATCAAGTGGCTGGAGTATGTTGCATCTTTGCCCACAAGAACAAGGACTGTTATTTTTTTTTCCATGTCTGACTCTCCAGGATAGAAGGATAGGTTCAGGGCTTTCATGTTGACTGAATTAATGAATGTCCCAATTATCTTCAGAAGCTATTTCCAGGGCTTTCAAACTGGGCTCCTTTTTCTGCCAAGAGGTGGTGAGAACTGGCCAGATGGATTTGATACTTAATGAGTTTCTACTAAGTACCAGGCATTGTTCTGAACATTTTACATGCACAATCTCATGTCTGAAAGAGATGTTTTTAATGTCCATCTGTATTTTACGAATGTTGTTGCTGTTGTTCAGTTGCTAAGTCATGTCCCACTCTTTGCAGCCCCATGGACTGCAACATGCCATGCTTCCCTGTCCTTCACTATGAGGAAATGTAAATTCAGAGTAGTGACTTGCCCAGGGTCATGCTGCTGGGAAGTTGCAAAGCCATGATTTGAAAAGGAGATCAGTCCTGGGTATTTATTGGAAGGACTGATGCTGAAGCTGAAACTCCAATACTCTGGCCACTTGATACGAAGAGCTGACTCATTGGAAAAGACCCTGATGCTGGGAAAGACAGGGCAGGAGGAGAAGGGGATGACAGAGGATGAGATGGTTGGATGGCATCACTGACTCAATGGACATGGGTTTGGGTAAACTCCAGGAGATGGTGATGGACAGGGAGGCCTGGCGTGCTATGGTTCATGGGGTCGCAAAGAGTCAGACACGACTGAGCGACTGAACTGAACTGTTGGTCTCTGGTGCCTTCTCTTCTTTGTGTGTATGGAGGGTGGGGCCACTTCAGGGTAATATGGTGATGGTGACATAAGTCAAGCTTGTCTTTGATGTCTTCAGGCTTGTAGGGTGTCTCAGGGACTCCGTGTCACAGTGTCACTCATCCCTGTAGCTGCTACTATGGGGCCTATCAGGTAGCCCATCCCATTGGGAGCTTTGTCCTTTCTAACTCCTGTGAGACTTTGACTTCTGGGCTGTGCTAAACTTTTCCAGAGCACATGTTTACATGTTAATGGTGCGCTCCCTGAATGCAATATTTAACCCAGGAGCAAGCGGCCTCTGTGTAAGCTGTGGGGGTGGGGGGGCTCTGGTTATGGGGGGTACAGGTTGTTCTGGGCATCTCTTTCAACAGACACTTGGGGGCCCCTCCCACATTCCCAAGGTGCTTGATGCCTCCTCCAGAGGGCTGAGAGCTCTGGAGTCAGACCAACAAGTGTTTAAACCCAGCTCCACCATTCCAGGATGAATTGTGTCATTTGTCAGAAATTACTTAACCTCATTGAGCCTCCCATTCCTCTTTTGTCACATGGATCTCATAATATTTCTCATCTCGTGGGGAGGTTGTGAGGATGACATGAGACAACATACCAACTGCGTGTAGTTTAAAATGTGGTTGTTTAGTCGCTCGGTTGTGTCTGACTCTTTGTGACCCTATGGGTGACCCCATGGACTGTAGCCTGCCAGGCTCCTCTGTCCATGGGATTTTCCAGGCAAGAATACTGGAGTGGGTTGCCATTTCCTTCTTCAGGGGATCTTCCTGACCCAGGGATTGAACCTGCATCTACTTCACTTTAGGCAGTTCTTTACCACTGAGCCAGCAGGGAAGACTGTAGTACAAAATAAGCACTTGAAAAATGTGAACTCTTTCCTGAAATCTGTTTCTACTGGCTTCCCCACCCCCACCCCTGCCATCTAGGTTTCCCTTCCCCTGTTGTTTCTTTCCTTGCCTCACCAACAGGTATCCTTTTGGAAACTCTTCCTTTCCTTTCCCAGTGCCTCCCTCCGGCATCCTCAACCTTTGGAACAACTAGCCGTCAGAGTTCCGGGGGCTGATCCCGTTTCTGGATATTCTCTCCTGCTGTCTGAGTGCACGAGCTGATTTGAATTCAGAAAGCAGAGTCCATTCCTGCGAGGAGTGTCAGCACAGTCCATCTTACATTCAAATGGTGAAGGCCGACTTGATGGCCCCACATCGTTATCTGATGGGTGTTGAGAAGGCTTCCCCCCTCCGGCCCCAGAGACCTCCCTCTGACCTGTGAGTAATGCCACTATCTCTACCATCAGTGGGCAATCCTTCTGAGTCCAACTGCCCTGGGTGGTCTGGCGGGGATGGCTGGGCCAGGCAGAGTTGTTTTGTGTGTCTGAGTGCAGATTCCTAGATCAGAGCCTTTCCTGTCAGGGGGAGGGGAGGAAAAGGTTACAGGGAGCTGACTCCCCAGGGAAGGGGAAAGCCAGGCAGGCAGGGGTGGAGTGTGGGGGTGTGGGAAATCAGCTGATGGAAGGCCGTGTCTCCCGCACAGTTTTGCCTAGGGTGGGCCCTGTGTGTTGCAACAGATGTGAACTTTGGAATCACCAAGGTTGGGAAGCCAGGCCTCAGAGGGAGTGGTTGGAGGCTGAGCTCATCCTGAAATGATGTGGGCTTGGATTCCCAGAGGGCAGAGAGGAGGACCAGGGAGGAGGTCATACTTTGGGGAGTATCTAAAGACATAAAGAGAATCTTGGTGTCTTTCAGCTCTGCATGTAGGTGACACCTGTGGATAGGTGGGTTGTAGTAGAAAATACCCCCTGAAGGGTGGGGGGTCTCGTCTTTCTGACTGCTAACAGGAGACTGAGCTGAAGGGGCTGCCCCCTTTCCTTTGGAAAGGAAACAACTTCTGAGGGTGTGGCAGGGTTCACTGGGTGTTCCCCCTCAAGGGAGGTTACCCCCTAAGTGAAGGTGCTTGGCTGGTAGAGGGTAACTGGGTGTTCCTCAGCCCACAGAAGCAGGCGCTCCAGTGCCCCTCCCTGTAGGCATTTCGCTTTGTCTCCTGACATGCACCGCCATCTACCACAGCAGGGATGAACACAGCTTAAAAAGGAAGGTCAGAAATGTCCCCTCAACCCCGTTCAGTGGTTCTACCACACCCTGTGGACCCCACTGGAGGATGCTGATTCTGAAATTTTGTGGCCTTGCCCATAGGGACCAAGGGGCCAAGTATTTGAATTCATCATAACCATAACAAAAACCATTGGCTGACCATTTGGGATGCCTTACCAGGGTCTACTTTATATATAGGCCCTGAATGTGGGCTTGGCCTGAGGGATAATGAGGTTTTCCCACTGTTTCACACACTACACACACACACACAGAGTCAAGTTCCTCGAAAACTTGTCCACAGTCCTGAGGCCACAGAGCACATTAGAGACACATGCTCTGCCTGCAGTCAAAAGTCCCCTGTCTTTCCCAAGTCCTGCTGCTAGACCCGACTCGGCGCACATGGATACACATTCCCATATCCATCCAGAGCCCGAAAGCTCTGAAAACTGAGGGCCTTTTGTAAGTTTAAGGTAAATTCATTTGGCAGCCAAACCTGTGCTGGCATGAGGCTATTTATAGTTTTTTTTCTATCACACCCTGTGTGAATATTCGTGTGTTTTTGCTCCCGAAATATCAATATACTTGATTGCTGGATGCTGTCTCAGACCCCACTGGAAGTGACATATAATATTCTGCTGTAGGCCCCCTCCAGCTTTCTTAAAATTCAAAGCATTTCAAATTCCTTCTAATATAGAATGCATTCCACTGTCTTGTAATGATCTCTTTAATGTCCCTGAATGACAAGAACAACAACATTGGCCTGTGAACTTCTCCAGGACCCAGCACATGACCAACATGTGCTTGGGGCTCTACCAGTGCTTTAGGACTGAAGAATAAATGGCCTTTAGTGTTGAAGGAGATGCATTGTTGGGAAGTTCTTTCTTACATCTAACCTAAAGTAGCTCATGCTGCCATTCCTGTACTGCAGGCCATTGATAGCCAGGAAGAAACAGTTGGTCAACACCTTTATTTTTTTTTTTTTCTCTTGGGACTAAATCGTCCTTCTAATCCTAATACCTTTCACCTTTCCCCCTAGATCCTCTTTTCCAATCCCTTAATCATCTTCACGGCTATCTTCCAAAGCCTTTACAGGTTCTTTCATTCCGAAATTGTGGCCTAGCACTTAGGACCTGGCTGCAAAAAGCTCAGCCATTATACGTAATAGGTCTCCCGTTTCTATGGTGAACATTTCCAATCAGTTTCATCTGGCTGGTCTAAGAAGCTTTGCCTTTTAAAATACATTTACAGGGAAAACTCAAGGGGCCATGAATGATTTTTCTCCCAAGTGTGCTGGTTGGTAAAAGCCAGGGAAAGCAGCACAATCTCACCAGAAGAAACTGTAATTACAGAAAGTTGAAAGTAACAGGTGACATATGTAATAGGAACCTGCATGCAAAAAGCACTGTTGATAATTACAGTGGCCTCAACCTGCCATTTTTTTACCTTGGGAGAACCAGCCTTGCTGGTACAAGTGCCTTTTCTCTAACAAGGTTGCTGAAGGCCATTTCCTACCACTTATTTCCCACTAAATGCAGGGAGTGAGCCTGACTTGGGCTGGGGTGATTGCAAAACCACTGGCTTAAGTTAAACTCCTCACTAATTAAGCCTGTTAGATTTCCTGTAACTCACGATTTTTCTTGGCAGAAGGAAAAACATTTGACTCAGAGGCAAAATGTATTGTATTAATAAGCAGGAAACAACAAAATACTACACATGGTAGCATTTTCAGAAGCAGATTCTGTCATCTGCATTCTGTTGGAACAGCCATTATGATCTCTCCTAATAACGCAAAGTGGGGTTTTTTTGGGGGGTGGTGGTGGAAACTTCATACGATGAGGGGACATTCAGAGAGAAATTTTTTGCCAGTCAAATTAGAAAAATCTATTCAGGTGTGCCTGTTGCTGCTCCCAACCATGAGTCAGAGCCTTTTGTGGGGCTTTGCATTTTTTAGGAGGCACTGATGGATTTTACATACAGGTCATTCTTTTTTAAAAGGTCACATTATAATGTGTCTATCCTTTCTCATGTTGTTATACTTCAGGGAAGGAGATTTAGGATGCCAAGTTGCAAAGGGAGATTGTAGAGAGGAATATTGAAATTGGATGACCGAGGGCTCTTGGAAGGGAGTTCCTTCTGGGCCAGTAGGTGGCACCTTAAAAGCCAGATTAGCCTGGGGTGTGGGGAGAGGTGGGGGGAGGGGTGGGGAGGGGAGGAGCTCTCTTGAGAATGCTTTCTCTTACCTCCTCAGGATCTTACCAGACCTAGCTGGCTCATCCCTGAGAATACTAGAGCTCCAGGGAAGAGAGGAGAATCTCCCTTCACTGCTAATGCAAGTGGCTAGAATTTTTCTCCAGAGTTTCGAGATGTCTTGGGCCAATGCACGTGATAGCCATTTTCTCTCTTTTAATGATTATAGTAAGCTGCATCTTTCAGGAACATTAACTATGATGGAGGCTCTATGCCAAGTGCTTTATAGATATCTCTTTTAATCCTCACAATAATCCCTCAAAGATGATACTATCATTACCTTCAATTTCCACAAGGGAAAAGTGGCTCAGAGAGGTTAGGCAACTTGGGCAAGGTCACACAGCTTGTAAAGTGGCACAGCCAGAACTTAAACCCAGATCTGCTGGACACCATCTGGTCCTGAAGCATTCAGTCTAAGTCCTTGTAAAGCCAAATAGCCACCTCAATAAGCTCAACTGTCTTTCCCCCCCCACCAAATAGCAGAATATTTGGGTTGCTTGATTTTGTGAGAATGTAATTTATAGCAGCTGGCTTCCCAGGTGGCTCAGTGGTAAAGAATCTGCCTGCCAAGCAGGAGACATGGGTTTGATCCCTGGGTCAGGAAGATCCCCTGGAGAAGGAAATGGTAACCCATTCCAGTATTCTTGTTTGGGAAATCCCATGGACTGGTGGGCTACAGTCTATGAAGTCAGAAAAGAGTCAGACACAACTTAGCAACTAAACAATGATTACAGCAACTGAAGGATGTTCACCTACTCTGAAAGACCTAGCTGACGGGCTTTCTATTGCTTTGTCAGGGATTGGTTCTCCCCATCCCACCACCATTCTCCAATTGGATAGCAACCATCAAGGGAAGGCTCTAGACTGATTCCTCTGCTTTCTATAGCCTGCACAGTGCCACACACATAGCACGTGCTCAATACATATTGATCAATAAACGAATGTCTGGACATTCCCTTCAGTGGTTTCTGGGTTCTTCAAGATCTTTTGTTAATGCTAAGCAAACAGTTAGAACCTTCAAGATATCTGTTGTCCTGATCTAACTGTTTATACTGAGATGACTTTTTAGTATCATCTCTGTACAGGAGCTGAACATTCTATTTGACACATGGATGATTGATGGTGTTTTTCTCCTTTCCTCCAAAACCTCTGGCACCATGCAGACACAGCTTAGGTGATTAACCATGCAGCCAACTTTGCCAGACACTGATTCAGACAAGAAAGTGGGTGCTGTATTTTAACGATAGTTCCTAATTAATCCCGCTCCCTAGTTCTGGTCTGCTCAATGACTCTTTCTCAGATAGTGTTTGTGAGATGAAACAGGATAGAAAAAAAAAATACTTAAAAAGCATTCTTTTGGCCTGGGTGAAGAGAGCGCGGAAGATTTTCCCAGCTTACTACTTCTCAGCAAATGGAACTTCAAGCCAGATGCAGACCCATCCTGCTCAGCCTCATATAAACTTCTAGCTTGGTCTGGAAGATAAAGTGGAAACATGCAGAATGGGAGAAGTAGAGTCAGCAGAAGCCAGTGTGCAGTGCACTCCATGTGATTCCCAGAATAGGAACAATAACTATCATTTTCGAGTGGATTGCTGTGTGCCAGGCAGGCTACTAAACATCTTATAAGCATTCATTTCATTTCATCTCTCAAGGACACTGTGGAGGTAGGTACTATTATTATTGCCATTTTTCCAAATGAACAAACTGCCGCTCAGAGAGTCTAAGTGAAGCTCCTCAAGTCGCCCAGAGTGGGGATGGAGGGGAACTGGGAGCTGAGGGAGGGGAGGGGGCGAGGCTGACCTGCAGAGCTGAAAGGCGGCTGTCTGCAAGTAGTGGCACCCTTGGCATGGTATAGGAGACTCTGCTGCGGGTGCTGAGTTCAGCAGGGGCACCCGAAAGGAGCAACAGGTTGTAATCCAGACAAGCAGTTGCCTTCGGTGGAAGCAAACTAGCTGAACTGATCAAGAGGGCGTGAGGCTTGTGAGTCCCGTCAGACAGTGGTAGCAAGGATTGCACTCCATTCCTTGGGGGCAAGGGTGAAGGGGATGAGGATTTGGGGAGAATCAGACAAAGCTCTAGTTCTATGGAAACTGAGACCCTTGGCCTGATGACTCGAAACTGAGCCAATACTGCCCCCTAGGGGACTTTGGGGAAATGTGTGAGGTCATTTAGTGGACAAGAAATGGAGATGCTTCATGTCCTGCTCTGCCCAGGCACTGTGCTGTGTGTGCTCAGTTGTGTCTGACTCTTTGCCATCCCGTGCACTGTGGCCCGCCAGGCTCCTCTGTCCATGGGATTCTTCAGGCAAGAATACTGGAGTGGGTTGCCATTCCCTTCTCCAGGGATCTTCCCAATGACCCAGGGATTGAACCCATGTCTCTTGCATCTCCTGTCTGGACAGACGGATTCTTTACCCAGGACAGTCTTGCAAAATGAAGACTAGTCCAACATCGTGTATGATTTTCGAATGTTCTGTTGGACTTCCGTGGAGGTGGAAACTCTTCTTATAATGATCAGAACGTGTACTGTAAATATTTTACATATATGCACAAAAAGTTTGGCTTTTCCACTTCCACACACAGTTATAATGAATCTTGAGAGGGAAGATGAAACTTTGTTTTCTTCTCCCAGAGGTTTATCCACAGTCTTTCACCATTTTAAAAACCACGTGGTAACAGTAGTGATGTTGCTTTTGGAATCAGAGTCGTCTGTGCAACATCCCTTATCAGTTTGTGCCTGTAGCTGTTGCATTTCGTGAGGCTTCTTGATGCAGGCGCAAGTCTCTGCCTACTTCATCTAGTCTTTTCAGTGTCATCCTATGTAAGTATTTACATATTTATTTAAATACATTGTAGTTGATTATGGATTACTTTCATTTCCTCTTTGTGTGGAAGGATACTTCTTGATCTTTTGGAACTTATGTGTGTATGCAGGTTATTATATCTATAATTTTAATTTCAGGATAACAAAAGGGTACGACGGGCTTCCCCAGTGGCTCAGCAGGTTCCTGCCTGCAACACAGGAGACATGGGTTCGATCCCTGGGTTGGGAAGATCCTCTGGAGAAGGGCATGGCAACCCACTCCAGTATTCTTGCCAGGAAAATCCCATGGACAGAGGAGCCTTGCGGGCTACGGTCCATGGGGTCTCAAGGAGTCGACACGACTGAAGCAAGTGAGCACACCACAGAGGGGTACATCAAGAGACATTTATGATAAAAAGAGAAGTTTCAATTCTGATAAGATTGATATTTACTGTGCTAGCTTCTTGGCTTCCTGGGGGCCAAGACCATGTCTGTTTTGCTTCGATTTGGCCTAATTAACCCAGTGCCAGGTTAGAGTAGGTGCTTAGTAAATAATGGGCAAATGAAGAATCAATAATAAATGTGGACTCAAGCCTAGAGCCAGAGAGGCAGGGATCTAGGGCAACAGAGTTGGGGGATAATATTGGCAGTAGATGGGGGCTCTTGATCACCGAAAGAGGGCAGGGTGTCCGCTATGAAAGGAGGACCCTCATTCAGAGCTTTCCCCAGAGCTAGAGTGTCCTGATGTCAAGGAGCAGTGCTTCTTTTCATTTCATTTATTTATTTATTTATCTTTGGCTGTGCTGGGTCTTCATTGGTATATGAGCTTTTCTGTAGTTGTGGAGACTGGGGGCTACTCTCTAGTTGCGGTGCACTGGCTTCTCACTGCAGTGGCTTCCCTTGTTGCTGAACACAGGCTCGCACATGGGCTTCAGTAGTTTTGGCTCCTGGGCTCAAGAGCACGGGCTCAGCAGTTGTGGTGCATGCAAGGCCCAGTGCTTCTTACAGGTCTCTGGGCCTGAATCATGCTTGGGTCCAGGGACTGGGCTCAGATGGTCCCAGTGGTATAGAGGGAAGTGTTTACGCCCTTACTTTCGGTACCAACCTCAAAAGCCCTAAGACCTCACCAACTAAAAGAAGGCTATTCCCTAGCATGGCTGTACCTCTCTGTACTGTGTGACCTAGGCTGAGGTAGAGAGGACTCCAGGGAATGTGAGCCCTAAGTGTGGTCCCTAAAATTCATCTATGTCCTCAGTGGGGGTCTCAGGCTGCCTTGAACTTCAGGCAGATCTAGTTCCCCATTTTCCTGTTTTTGCTACTGTTGCTTTTCTCTCTCCTAGCCCCTTTCCCCAACACTAAGGTGTGTACCTTTTCCTTCCTGGTTTCTATGCTCAAAGTCTGACCAGTGAGTGGTGGAATGCTTCAGGGCTCCCGATGAGCGAGTGTCCCTGACTCTGCATGGAGTTGGGGAGGTGAAGGGGAGTATCCATTTTAGAGATAAAAAAATACAGAAATGCTGAGGGAGGTATCAAACCAGCTAATGTCAGAGGTGCAAGTGGCCTTGAGGTCATCTGATTCACTGGATGAGAAACTTGCCTGTACAGTGGCATCACCAGAAGTTCTGTTGACATACAGATATAGTGACCCCTAACACTGAGATAATCTGATTCGTGATGTCCAAGTTAGGGCTTGAAATCTGCACTTCTGTATCACTGGTAATTCTGATGAGGAGCTTGGTGAGGGAGTCCACTCAGATTGATCTCATTTTGCTGGAAAGTACCCGAGTCTCAGAGAGGGGCAGTGACTTACCCCAGGTCACACAGCAAGTCATGGCAGAGTTGGAGCTAAAACTCGGTTCTTTTCCCACTGTGTTGGTGGTGGGAATATCTGGAGTCAGTGTGACGGATTGGAGTGTTCCTTGGCATGGGAAGAACCATTTTAAATCTCACTGAAGAGGCCGGCTGCCCACCCTGCCTGTAGGTGGAGGACAGACCCGAGGCCACCAGGTTGTTTTGCATTATCGCAAGCAGTAAATTTACTGCTGAGTTTTGGAGAGAAGCAACGAAATAACCATCAAGGTTAGTAGGACGATAAGAATGTGCTAATGTGTTTGGCTGTGTCTATCCACGGAAAGCCGAGCGAAATAATGGTGACAATTATCCACCTATTTTGTTCGAACACTTTGACCGAAAATCTCCTGGGAACTGAGGGAAAATATAATTGAAACAAAAAATGTTGCTTCATGTAGCCAGAATGACATGACTCCCACTTCACATGTCTGTTTCCCTGGAGACCCCTTCCTGCATGCCTGCCTCCTTGGGGTGAGACCATGTGCACAGACAGCCCCGGGAAATGTGGACAGAGAAAGAAAAGGAAATGTGGACAGAGAAGGAAAACCCTGTATAGGAGACACCCCGTGAAATGGAATATTAGGCCAAGTGCTTTGGAGGTGTACCCCTTGTCCTTTGAAGATGACCTTTTAGATTCTAGGGCTGTTCTAGCCAGGGCCTCAGAACACACCCCAGAAGTCTTCAAACCACCAGCTTTGGCCCAATTTGAGGCAGCCCCCTCAGAAGGCTCCCAGGACAGCAGCTGCTCTGTCAGCCGCCAAATGGAAACAAAGCCAGATTTCTTTATTTAGAATAGGCACTTCCTATTTTGGTTCTTAAAGTGGCAAATCTATCTGTCCTCTGCCCCCAGTCCTCTGCAGCCCAAACTGCCTCACGTCAGGTAGCTAGCACAGATCAGCAGGTGTTCGTCTGCTGATAAGTTGCAGAGCCACTTGGCACCGCTGCTGCATGCCTATCTCTGAGCCAGGGGGCAGGGGGCTTACTAGAAAGGGAAAGCCCCCATGGCAGCAGACAGTGAATCCTGGAGGGTGGATCCAGTGCAGTGATTGATGGAGCTGTGGTGAGCACCATCCCACACTGCTGCCGTGGGAGTCAACCACCCCCGGGGCCTCACAGTCCTGCTCGATTCTGGCACTGCTAATTTGCTATGTGACCCTGAGCAAGGCTATTCCTTTCTGTGGACCTCGCTGGACCCTCCTGGGGAAGAGGACACACTGTTTCATCCATGGTGCCATTTACTGGGACAAGTGGCCTGCCACTGGAAAAAAAATCAAGCTGAATTTCTGCCTCCCTCTTTGTTTCTGAATAGATCGCAGCTTAGTCAAAGATGTTGATTTTCAAAAGAGAAACCATTGAAAGATCGGAAGAAAGCATAGGAAAATTTTAAAAAATATGGAGGTGGGAAGTCTTTGCAAAGTAACAAAAAATCCTTAGGAGCTATAAAGAAAAAGAATGACAGATTTGCCTGGAAAAAAAAAATTGAACACCTTTGCTACAGCAAAAGATATCTCATGCAAAGTTGAAATACAAAGGACAAACCAGGATAAAGTCAAAGGCAGACAGAGGTTTATTATTCATAATGTTTCAAGAGCTCCATTATAGGATGTGTGCTCTTCTTTACATCACTCACCATGACCTGCAATTACATTATTTAATGATTTGCTTGTTATCTGTTTCCTCTACCTACGTGTTTGCTTCATGAAAGCTGGAAACTTTGCTTATTCACTGTTATATTCCTAGTCTTAGTATCTGGCACATAAAAGGTGCTCAATAAATACTCATTGAACGATTGAAGGAGGGAGCTTCTATAGATCAGTGAGGACATGATGAACAGTCCACTAAAAAAATAGAGAATAATGAACAGGCAATCCACAGAGGAAACACAAATGGTTTATGCCATATAAAAAGGTTCACAACTTCAGTAATAGTTAAGTAATAATAATGCAAATTACAACAGTGTTGAGAGAGCTGAAATGTTTCTCACCTTTCAGACTGGCAGAAATTTAAAAGGCTGCTAAAATCCAGCGTTTGTGGGACTATGGTGAGATGGGCACACGTATTCATTCTTGGTGTGCATAAATTAGCACAATTCCTGGGGAGCAGCTTGAAATATTATTTGACCCGGCAAGGGTTCTTTTAGGAGTTTAGCCATTTGAAATACTCCATGAATAAGGATCTTCATTTAAAAATTATTTGTAAATAGTGAAAATTTGGAAATAACCTAAATGATGTCTGTGGAGAGCTGGAGTCATAATTTATAATTTATACATAATTTATAGAATGTCCAAATAGTGGCAGACTTAATCATTATGCTAATGATTAAGAATTTGGGCTCTGTGGTCAGATCACCCAGGTCTGACTTCCTCCTCTATGCCTCAATGGTCTCATCTGTAGCATGGGAATTATAATAATAATACAAACATTACTTCCTTCATAAAGTTGTGAAGAGTAAATGAGATAATCCCTATGGTTTATGAAATATTTAGTACCTGGCACAGAGCATTCAACAATTACTACCTATTACTATCCCTACTACTACTGTGATGATGACAGTGACAATGTAGCCATAAATAAGGACAAGTGAGATCTTTATGTCCTGATATCCATAGCTAGATCTTTATATACAGATATAATTTATGTATGATTGATGTGTCCAGTATAATACTGTGATAAAAGCAAGTTGTATGAAAATCAGTATAATAGGATCTGATTTTCGTTAAGGATATTATTTGTTATTCATAGGAAAAAATCTGGAAGGATACAGATTGTTAACAGTGGTTACCTCTGGGGAAAGGAATGGGGGAGGTGGATTTTCACTTCAGTAATGATTAGAATTGCCTGAAACAAGCATGTGTTACTTTTATAATAAACAAAAGATGTAAAGGGATAAAAAGCTTCATTTGGAAGTCTGAGGACAGTTAATCCCACCAAGCCTCACATCCCCCCTTCCTTGGCTACAGCCCAAACGTGAGTCTCCCTGCCCATCATCTGTCCTCTCCCACACCGACCCCATTCTGCTCTGCGCTCCCGTTCCCCGCCACCCCTGACTCGTCCATCTCACTACCACTGCCCTCTCCCACTCTTCTCTGTACGCTCTGGAAAGCCCACCCCACGGGAAACAATGCTCCCTTCACTCTAAATAAGCTCCGCGGAACACTGTTCTCTACCTCTGCGCCTGCAAGTGCTGAAACCCGAGTCGCCACAGAGGAGCTCACGGCTTTGCCTGCAGCGCCCTCTGGTGGACACTTCTCACACTTCTCTACCACAGACACCCTAGGGCTGGGAGGTGGGGTCTGTGCTCTGGCTTCCCCTGTTTGCGTCCAGATCGTTACTCCTCCGCTTCAGCCAAGAACTCCTCCTTCTGAAGCCATCTGGCTACAGCACCCTCTTCTCTTTTCTCCTCTCCTCATCGACTCTTCTTTTTAGCCACCCATCCCCCTCACCCATTCAAGGAAGAGTTGGACATCTGGCTCACTGTCTTCTTCTCCACCCCAAGTCCTGACATCATCCTGGGTGAGTTGACATCCATGATCCATGTGCAGGACACACCTCCATTCTAGCCATACCATGCTTCATCCTTCATCATCCGTCAGAATTGCTCCATCTCAGAGCCCCCACCATCGACCTCCTGCCCACCGACCTCAAAGCTCATCCTTTGCCTCAAGAGGATCTCCAGGTTCTTGAGTCACTTCACTCCCCCACCCCATTAGCCCTTCTGGCTTTCCTTCCTCCCTTCTCCATCCTTGAAAATGATGATGATGTTAAAAATAATAATTGAATATGTATGTGGCAGGCACATACTAGGCATCTTATATCATTTCAATAACCTCATGTAATTCTCACAGTAACTTTATGAGACAAGGACTGTTGCTATTATTTTTTTTAATGAGGTGACTGGGGCTCAGAGAGGTTGAGTGACTTTCCCAAAGTCCCTCAGCTAGTTCAGGACAGAGATGAGATTTGAAGCCAGCTCTGTTTGCCTAACTCCTGGAATGTAGACTTCAGGATCTTGCCTATATCCTGAACTCCCTTGCCCTGTGTCTTTCTGACACATCCACTAGGCAAAAACCCAAGCCTGGATAAATTTAACTGACAGCCTCCTCCTCTGTGCTTACACCCAGATGGAGGAACACTGCTGGAGAAAATCCCATCACTTTGTTGATTAGTCCCACTCAAAACTCATAGTTTCCAACCTCAGCTGGGCCCTCGACTTGGCTAAACAACCCTTCTAACTAACTGTCCTGACAACAGCACTTTCAAACTTTCTCCACTGCCCTCTGGAGTCAGACTGATCTGGGTTAGAATCCTGTTTCGGCCACTTTCATGCTCCATACCGTGCCAGCCTTTAAGGAAGGGTGAGGTGGAAGACAAGGGAAGGAGGGGAAGGGGAAATAACATGTCTTGAGTGTCTTCTGGGTACCAGGCACTGTGCCAGGTGCTTTGCATGCAGTATCTCATCTAGTCCTCCCAGCAGCTCCACGAGGGAGATACTTTTGTTATCCTTGCTTTACAATAGAGCCTAAGGCGTAGAGAGGTTAAGTCACCTGCTAAGGTGACACAGAGTGTAAGTGGAGAAGCCATCTCAGTCATTTAGACCCTCCTTATCTTGATCAATGACTGTGACAGCCAGCTAATCTGTCCCCCTGTTCTTTCTTAGCTCATACTCTTCCATCTAGCCTCCATTCTGTTGCTGGGACAGTCTTCCTCAGACGTGTCTCTGACTGTGCTACTACCCTGCTAAAATGCAATCTTTCTGAAGCTTTCCCCACCGTTTTCACAATGAAACCGAACGAAACCTTGACTCTTAATGAGTTGCCTCCCCCCACTCCTTTCCTTTCTGGCGTTCACTGCCATCTGCCTAGGATCCAGTCATTCTGCACTATTTTTGGCTACCTGATGACACTTTGTTTTCTCCTAACTTCATGTCTTTGCATATGTTCTGCCTGGTCTCCCCCCTCCCCCCCCTCCCTTTCCTGCCCACATTTAATGCTTCTCTTCTGTGCAGTTCACAGCATTTATGCATTGATCACAGTGCACTCTAATTTCCTGCTGACTGGTCTGCTTCTCCCACTAAACTGGGAGCTGCTTGAGGGCGGGGACTGTGATTTAGTTATCTCCATCTCTGCACTCCCCTGGGTGTAGCACCAGGGCCTGGTTCAATCCAAGTTTGTCGAATGGCTGACTGACAGAATGAATGGAGTGCATGAGGGAGGCAAAATCCCTCACTTGGAAAGTTTAGTGACATGAGCTGTGTGGTATCTGGTTCTTGGCTGAGGCTACTGCAGTTTTTCCCTATGACTACAGTGCTGTAAAAATATGTCTGCACGTGGATAAAGACTGGAAGAGAACTTTCCAAAATTAAGAGTTGTGTTAGAGTGGTGAGTTGATGGATGCTTTTTTTTCCTGCTTTCAAAATGTTCTTTAGTGCTGCTTTCGGTAAGTTTTGGCAATGTAGGAGACACTAGCAATGGAATCTGGGGCTCCCATGGAGCAGCTGACAAGCAAATGTGTATTGACGCCCAGGGTACACTGTTGGGTTCTGGGTGCTGTGGGGGAGGACTCTGGATAGAGGTGATTCATTCTGATTCTGGTTCACATGGCCAGGAGTCTTGTCAGATTGGTTGGATTTGTTGGAATAAAATGAGAACTTTCAAGAATTTTCCAAGCTCCTGGGTTAAGGTATTTTTCCTCCCAAAGCTGGGCAGCAACCAAAGATGGCTTTTGTTTGCAGTAAAATACTCATTCCTTCAGTTATCTTTTTTGTCCTGCAAGGTGACTTCTGCAACTTTGGGTGAGGGGGTCAAGTGTACTGAGTAGGGAAACGAATTGCCCATGTTCATGGTTTGGAAATGGCCAAAAATGTTTCCCTTTTCTGGCTCTTGAAAGAAAATGTTCAGGAGTTTCATTGGCAAAACCATGAAATTGTTCCTTTACTGCGGTAGGATTTCCAAAACTACATACTGTGTGTTAACCCAGAAGAGGCAAAAAATAATAATAATAATTGGGAAGTAGCACTCTCCAAGATTCCGATGATGAGCACTCTACCTTTGTTGGGTGCTAACTCACTCTGCTGGGTCATGCCAGGTGTTCAGGACATTGGTGCTATCTCACTTAAAAGTTGAAACAGCTTTTGGGGTGGAGATTGTTAGTATACCCACATTAGAGGTGGTGAAACTGAGGTGCAATGGGAGTCAGTCATGAGACTGGGCTTGGAAGCTGGGTTCAGCTAGTTCCACACTTGAACACGCTGCCTCTGGGCTGATCTTGCTACAGAGGGACAGTGGTACCCATTCATCTTTATTTAACAAATAGTTGTATGGTGTTTCCATACACAGGGCACATGGCAAGTGCTTTACAAAGATTGGGCTTCCCTGGTGGCTCAGATGGTAAAGAATCTGCCTGAAATGAATGCAGTGCAGTATTGGACCCCTGGGTCAGAAAGATCCCCTATAGAAGGAAATAGCAACCCACTCCAGTATTCCTGCCTGGAGAATCTCATGCACAGAGGACCCTGGTGGGCTACAGTCCATAGCGTCACAAAGAACTGGACATGTATGAGCAACTAACACAGCTTGCAAAGATTAGCTCGTTTGAGTTTTGTTGACAGCTCTGTGAGGAGGTGCTATTACTGGCACCTTGAGACAGATCAGAAAACAGAAACACTGGGAGGTTAAATCACTTGTCTGGGGTCAGAGACACAGTGTGGGCAGCCATGTTCTGGTTTCACTTTGACCCTGTGCTGGGCAGCATGCTATTCCCTGCGCCCTGTCTACAAAGCTCTGGCTCAGAAACACTGAAGACATGGCCCTCTTTCTGTAGTTTGAAAACAGGTTTGTATTTATTCATTTTTTTGCAGTATTTTTCCTTAGTAAAGCTGTGTTTTCTTTCCAGGAATCTTGAGGAGGTGGGAGGAATAAATACATACCTCTGTCCTTTTAGAGCAAGACTCACCTAGCAGCAAGGTAGCAAAATGGTTAGTTTTTCTGTGACACCAGTTAAACTCTGCTTTGAAGCCCACTCTTGTGATCTCAGAAGCCAACCTCTTTGAACCTCAGTTTCACCATCTCTGCTAAAGGGGAAGGGAACTTTTTCCTGACACCTTCACATCTGTCCATTTTTCAGTGTCTTGGGGGAAGAATGGGGTTTCCTCAACTGTTACACCCTGGATGGGTGAGGGACTTTTGAGGTGTCCCCTCAGGAGTCCAAGCCATCTCTTCTCATTCAGCAGAGACTTCAGGAGAGCATCTTTCCAAGGCAGTTTGCTCAGAGAGCAGACAGCAGGCTCTTCCCTACCGGGCTTTCTCTGCCAGGCTCATCTCACTTACCACCCAGCCACCCTGATTCAGTCCCCAGAGCCCTGTGAGACAATGGCGGCAGCTTGGCTTGGAGGGAGGGGGAGTCGAAGGGGCAGCAGGCCCAACCCACCAGCTTGAAAGCTTCATTTGACAGGGGAGGAGGCACATCTGGTTTGGGTTTTCAGTTCAATTCAACAATGATTTATTGTGGGCCTGCCAGCTGCAGAGGTTCTGGGCTAGGCTAGGCAGGGAGAGATGCAAAGATAAGTCAAATATTGTCTGTGCCCTTAAAGGAGTTTTCTAGGTTGTAGCAGAGCATAGACCTGAATGAGCCATGTTTTTGTTATGGATCCTGTACTGAGGGGTTTACCTGCATACAGCACATCTTTGAACCTTCCCAACAGGTTCTGTGATGGGCAGAGAAACTGTGCTTACTTTGTTGCACACGTAAGGCAACTGGGCCTCAGACAGGAAGGGACTGGCCGAAGGTGACACAGAAAGTGATAGAACCAGGCCTGGAACTTATATGAATCAGGTTCCCAAGTTCACACACTCTTAACCATAATTTCACCCTGCTTCCCACAGATGATGAAGACAATGACAACGAGTAGCTCTCACTGAGCTCCCTTGACCAAATCTTGTACTGACTGGGCTGCAGATATTATTATTTTATTGGCACCTTCCAATATCCCATTGAGGCGGGTTGTTAACCCCTTTTCCATAAGAGAAAACAGGTTCTTAGGGAAGTGATGGAGTTGGGCTTTGAACCCAGGTTATTCCAGTCTGCCAACCTATGGCCTGAAAGAGGTAGACACAGGCTGTCACGGGAGTTCAGGGACGAGGCAGAGATGGCATCTAGATTTGACCTTGAAGGGTCAGTTGGGATTTTAAAAGGTAGGGTTGGGAGAGAGCGCCTCATGGTCAGAAGGGATATTATGAACAAAAAGATGAACTGTGGGGCATGAAAGCTGCAGGTTCATCCAGTTTGTGGGCAGCATACCCTGGGTATAGGGGAGCAATGGAAAAGAAACTGAATACCTTTGAGGGTATTCAAATTTTGTCAAGTTGAAGTTCTTGTTTTTCAATTAAGAGCAGCTCCTCTACCCAAAAGGCTTTTCAAATGATACTGTCATGTAACCTATGAGCAAAGGCACAGAAGACCCTCACTGTGTATATACTCCTGGGCTGAGAGCGGGGAAGAAGACTGAAGAAAGTAACATGGTTCCTCCAATATGTACCGAGGGACCCTGTGTGCTTGGAGAGTCAAGATATGCACACCAGAAAAAGCACCAGCCAGCCCAGGCACTTTGTGATTAGGGCCAAATGAGTCTTCCCAACTGTCAAATTTCTAAGAACATGAAGGCTTGGGGGAGTTAAGGATGGGGGGTGCAGGGGGTGGCCGCAAAGGGAGGCTTCAGGAGGAAAGTGGGTTTGGGCTTTGAGGGGTATCTTAATAGGCTGGATGGAGAGGAAGGCTAGCAAACTTAAGACCAGGCAGAGCTACTAGTGTTGCTGGCATGGAGGGCTCTGTGTAGGCCTCCCTTCCTCAAACCACGGCTTCCCCCATCTCTGTCTTGACCTCCAGGAGTTTATTAGGGAAGATGGGACTTTACCAGCTCAGAGACGACCCATGGGGGCTGGGAAACAAGGCCGGGTACCCGATATTTCTGATCCTCCAATTTTCTACACTTAGCCTCAATTCCTGGCAGCTCCCCCAGCTGCTGAATTGTGTGTGTATGTGTGAGCGGTATTTTAAATTAAGCAGTGAGTGCTTTCAGCTCATCATAAACATGCTAAAAAGCTTCAGCCACGGCCTGAGCCCACCCCCGCCCTTTACACTCAGGCGGCAGCTGGGGCCACTCGACCCTACACTCGAATGTGTGTTGCCTATGACTCACCAACGAAAAAGACTATATGTTTCAGTCTTGCTGGGTAGCTGATTCCTAGTTGTGGTGGGAAATCTCAGTCCGATTTTGGAAGGCAGTGGGCCTCAGCCCCGCCCTGCAGACTGACAATTCTACAACATATGGAGCGCCTACTGTGTGCAAGGCATTGTGGGTAAGTCTGTTACTCTCTTTGGGCTTTTTATGCCCTCATTCAGAATGCATTGACTAATTCTGCCTGCTTTACCTCCATACTGGTGTTGCATGTCTCAGCCATGCTGTTCTTTTGATTTCTGGAACATTCCCAAGGTCTTTTCCTGCCCCAGGGCCTTTGTGCATGCTATTCCTGCTGCCTGAACTGCCTTGCTCTTGCTTTTGACATGGGAGGCTTCTTCTTAACCTTTTGGTCTCGGCTCAAGTGTCACCTCCTGAGATATGCCTTCTCCAACCACCTCCAGTTAATTCCCTCCTAATATTCCTCTTCTTGGCTATAGCTCCTTAATCCCACTTACCTCTCTGTGTAATTCTGTTTCTATGTATCTATTTAGAATCTGTATTTCCTGTTGGAATATAAACTCCAGGAGGACAGGGACCTTGTCTTTGTCACTTGGCAATGTGTTCTTCTCATCTAGACGGGTGCTTGGCACATAGTAGGCTGACTTAAACAAAATCATCTGGGAAATATTTTCTCCCTCAGGTTTTTGCCAGACATATGGTTGCTGAGGAAAAAAAAATCATGACAGAACTGTGTCATTCCAAATGGAAAAAAAAATCAGGCTAAAGGGAGGAGTGTGTTGAAAGCAGTTTTGTTTTAGAAACGGGTCCTTGGAGTCTCATCACCAGACAATCTTACAAAAGTTAAACAAAAGGAATAGAAAGCATAGGAAGCTATCTTTTTACTGGGGACTTACTGTGCTCCAGGAGCTGTTCTAAGTGTTCTCCAGAGATTACCTCATTTAATCCTCATGATAACCCAATGTTGTCAATTCTATTATTAGCTGCCCCATTTTACAGATGAAGGAGTTGAGGCGCTGAGATGTTAAGCAAAGTGCCCAAGGTCATGTATTTAGTGAGAGACAGAACGAAAAGTTGAACCCAAGGTGATCTGAGGCTGGGAACTGAATCATGCATGCCCTGGTGCAGCCCCCAAGCTACCCTGCCACAGCTCTCATTGACTATCATTCCCACTAGACTGGGAGCTTCTCAAGTTCAAGGACTCTGTCTTCTTCATTTTTGCTTCCCCTGTGTCTCGAATGGAGCCTGTTCCAAAACAGGTACCAATCAATATTTGTTGAGTAAATGAATGACTAAAGGAGGGAGTGAATCCCTGCTCTTTTATTTTCTCAGGCACAGGCTTATGGGCTCATGTTTATTTCCCTGGCTTGTATTAAAATGTAGCACTGGTGACAAGGTGTGTTCTGATCTGAGAGATCCCTCTCCCTGTGGGATACAGGGGGGCCTGGAGCTGACTGAGCAACCTCGGCAGCGTTTCTAGAGCAAGGCGCTTGATTGTAAGAGTTTCATTTTGTCGTCTATCTAAAAAGTAGCCAAACCTGTTTAGGACTTAAACAAACTTTCAGTGTTTCAATCCGTTCTCAAACCCTTTGCAGAAGGAGGCAGAGTGAGGGGGAGAAAGAGGGGAGAGTTATAAATAAACAAATACCCACAAACCGGCTGCTTTTTAAACAGAATTTGTTTCAATCAGCGCTGCGCCACATTTTCCCAACTGGCCTCCGTTATGAGAACAAGTGGGAACTTTCATACTGAATGGCTTATTTTTTTTTTCTGACCAGATGAATGGTAAAAGTTTTGGCTTGGGAGGCAAATTTCAAACCCTCAACACACAGTTTGCTGCCCTACTGTGCCCCGTCCATCACACACAGTGCTCTTCACAGCCTACCTAGTCATCACATCTGCTGCTTCAGCCCTCCAAAATAATTGGGTCATTGTTTTATTACACCAGTGAGAGAGCTGCGAGTCTGTTAGGATTATGTCATTGACATTTGCGTGAAAAGGCAATCATGATATGCTGGTCATTTCACACAGCTGGGAATGCAACTCTGTTGTCATTGTGTGAGGTTCTCTGATTTCGTGTCACAGTCCAACAAGTGTCAATGGATCACCCTGATGTCTGTCACCTTCCAGGGGGTTTCTTGCCCTTCAAAAGGCTAAGCAAGATCTAACTCTTTTCAGGCACTTGGACTTTTTGGCTTGTAGGCACAGAGGGCTGAAGGTGAGAGATGCCTGCTTTTCCTGCATATGGAGGTGTACGCTCTAGTGGTGGGATGCTATAATACAATGTCATTTGTTCACTGCTGATTGGAGCCAAGGACAGTTTTGGCCGGAGAACAAATGATGGTTAACGTTGTTTGTGGGGGAGGACTATTTACACAGTTTATGAATCAGAGTCTTGTGGTGATTTCTTTTGTGTGTTCCTTTCAATAGGACCCATGCTTTGCTTGCAGTTGACAGTGTGCTTAAACGCGGGTCTCTGTGAGTGTCATTCAAGCCTATTTGCACTTATCAACAGGTATTAATGATGGCAGAGCATCTCAGTTGCAAACAAGGAAATGACTAGCACTGATTATAGAAGTATACACAGAGCCCAAATTCATGTGCCAATTCTGCTATTGCAACTCATTGATCTTTTCCCCCCACTAGTGTTCTAGCTGGAGTATTATGGTGTGTGGCCATTAATGTACTCTTTGAAGGAATCTGTTATCTACACCTGTCCATCCCTCTTCTGGTCCCTGTCCTTGCCAAGCCGGCCCTTCCCAGCCACCTCGAGGTGTGAGAGGTACAGGCAGCCCAATAAGGTAGTCAGCTGAAGAGATAGAGTGGCTTACATGCAAATCTCCTAATCCTCATTGCCATGACTATAAAGAACTCAGGTTGCTAAATTTTTCTTGGCAGCTGATTCCAAGTGCCTCTGGGCGCTTTGGTATTTGTACTGTTCCTGGGGTTCCTGCTTTTGATCTTATACTGCAGTTTCCCTTTCTGTAAAATGGGGCTCTTGCTGTGATCAAATGAGAGAAGTTACCCAGAGCTGGCACAGTGCCTGATGGGGAGGGAGTAAGTGCTCAAGCAATAGTCCTTGCCGTCTCCTTTTCCCTGTCCTGGCTTCCTCTGGTTCTGTTTGCTGTACCTCTGATAATTGGCCCTAGACCACGGCCTGTCCCCCTACCCCCGAATGGCAAGCCAGGTCCCCCACTCCTCAGACAATCCAAGCCCCCATTCCTGGTGGCTTTCTGTAGTCCTTAACCTGTTGCCATGTGGCACTCAGTGTAACCATGGGCAGACCTCTGCCAGCTGCTGTCATTAACCTGTTGAATTCTGGCAAGGAAGAATCAGTTTCCAGACAGGAATTTGCACGTTGGGGCCAGATACAAGACCAGGAGGCCAAGTCATATTTACTCGCCTCCCCCAGTTGTGAGCCAGTCACCCACATTCTGGTTACAACCAGCTGTTTCACACCCATGACTGCAGTACCACCCAAACGGTTGCTAACACAGAGTGGTTTTCACCATCAGAAATGTAACCTGTGTGTCACTTCTCAAATTTCCTAAACCAGCTACCACACCTGGGTACTTTTCCCTTGAAAATGAACACCTTGTTGGGCATCTTGTGGGAATTTTAATTTGGAAGTGCTGGGAGTGCTTATGCTCTTTACAAAGGGATCCCTGATTACTTTCATTGTCAGGGAGTTAAAATGTCGGAGAAGATAATGAGATCTTCCCCAAGCTCACCTGCTTTTTGGAAATGCTCTTCAGTTGCCTTGGCGAATAGCCAATCCAAACACTAAAAAAAAAAAAAAAAGAGTCAGAGAATGCAGGAATCCTGAATGCCATTCTTGGTGCAAGCCCAAACAAGAACAGGGTGGGGGGTGTGGGCACCACAGAAAGTGGAGAATAGGTAGTTTTGCATCCTAGGCTGGGAGCTGATCTCTGCACGCTATCGCCAACCCCCCCTCGCCAATCTTGTCTGGTCTCTCCTCGACTCATAAAGAGGACATGATGGTGACATCATGAAAGCAGACTCCATTGCCAGAGTCAGCCACTCAGCCCAAGAGGTTTTCCAGTCTGGCAGGTCACTTCAGGGCCAAGAGTAAAAGGTCTATCCAGTGAGTTCTCTGCCATGATTGGGTTTCAACTGCTTAGACTTTTTCTTTTTTTTTTCTGCTTTGGCTTCAATGGTTATTGGTGTATGTGCTTCTATGCTTTTGGGAGGGGCTGACATGACCAACAATTCTGTGTGTAGGTGTCAAATTTGTACTTTTCAACACTTTCTCACATTCTCAGAGACCCTCTCAGTTCCTGTAACTGCAAGGTTGTGCTATGAAACCGGCTTCTTTCTCTGCATTTACTGGGAATGGTTTGTTCTGATAATGTTAAATTCCCACCGTTTCAAACATGAGGTATTATGTCAGAAGAGATGGGTGGTTGAGTGTTTAACCAGCTCTTACTGGGAATTCTCTCTTCCTCCTTCAGATCTCTTGTAGATGCTAAAAGGTGTCCGAGGTTTCTTTCATGCCATTGTATTGAAACTTCATAGTCACTAATTCAAACAGATTTTTTGAGTCGTTATTATGTGTGAGGCACTGTAGTAGGATATGCTTTATACCCCATAACATATTTCATCCTCACCACAAAGTGGTAAGGGAGGTACCGTCATTATCTTAATTTGACAAACAAAGAGACAGGCTCAGGGAACGTAATGCAAGATCACACAATCTATATTTGGAGAGGTGGGATTCAAACCCAGGCTTATTTGATGCAACAGCACTCTACTGCCTCCACACAGCGCATTTCAGGCCTCTCACAGCCCTTGAAAACAAAACGAACCCTTGACGAGAATGCCCTCCTCTCCGTTTCACTAATCGTTACAATTACTACTGCTATTACCACTGCTGCTGCTGCTATGGTTACTGGTGCTGTTATCACTTTCCCAGCACAGGCATGTGCTTTATACCTAGCTGCCAGTTGTAGAGTTCAAGCCTAGGCTCATAGGAGTCCAGTACAGCCGTCCCCCTGTTTCTTTTTCAATTTGGCTGCATCGGGCCTTAGTTGCGGCACATAGGATCTGCGTTGCAGCGTGCGGGCTTAGTTGCCCCGCTGCACGTGGGATCTTAGTTCCCCAACCAAGGATTGAACCTACACCTCCTGCATTGGAAGGTGGATTCTTAACCACTGGACCTCCAGGGAAGTCTCCGCCATTCCACTTTTTTTTTGCGCTGCTTGGAATAACACCAGAAGATGGAAGACATCCTCTCCTCAGGTAGGTTACTGACTGCTGACTCAACCACCAGCATTCACCCAATGGTTAGTGAGCATGTCAGATGAATGATATATAGCTCCGGCCCTTGAGTTACTCGTAAGACATTCTAGGTAGACAGATGTGGGAAGCACTCATTTAAATGTATTTGATTGACCTGTGGTAGAAAACAAGTATGATCTGTAATTTGTATGCTAGACTATATGTAAATGGGAAATGTAAAGGGCTTGAAAGAGACTGGACTAGTTTAACAGTAAGAATAAGGAACAGGAAGACTCTGAAACTAACTAGCTACCTATGCTCTTAACCTCTCTGGGCTTCTATTTCCCCAGCCAGAGCCCCAAAATAATAGTCATAGCTACCGTTTATTAGGTACTTTACTGTGTACCAGGCACTGTCTTAAGTGGTCTCCATGTAGTCTTGAAGACCATTATTCTCATGTTCCCTTCTCTGGAGCTCAGCCTCAGAGACTGTAGGCAATGTGCCTTAGGTCACATAGCTCTTCAGTGGCTGATCGTGTCTATCTCTCAAACCATCTCCGGCCACTTACTTGCATCGCCTCCCTTACCTCCTGACTGAACTCCAAGGCAAGTGTACTCTACGCCGTTGCCTTAAGTGAAAATTAAAATCAAGGAGAGTCTTGTTCAGCCGAGCCAAGAGGATAAACATTCGAAATAGCAATTAGTAGGTAGAAATGTTGCCAGGAAGAGCTATACAAAAGCACAGAAAGACACCCAAGGGAGTTAACAATGTTGGGGGCGCGGCAGCGGTTGCATGTTGATGTTGAATTGGATCCCTGCCAGCCCTTACCTTCCTCTTTCACCTTCCTACTCCGTAATTTCTCAGGTTTCTCTAGAGAGCACACCCCACCTAGGGGTAGCCAGAGCCACCACAGGAGGGCACCAGGCCAGGATTGGCAAGCCTAGGGCAGTTGGACTCTGGGCTGGAAACCATAAATAACAACTTTAATGAAAGGCAGCTTTGGCCAAGAGCCCTGTCATTTCTTAAGAGATTCTAGGCCTCTTCTATGGACCTAGTTACGTGAGAAAGGTCCTGCCATAGTATAGATAACAACAAGGATAATGATATAACAGTTGCCCTTTAGTGAGCATTTACTATGAGCCAGGCCCTTGCTGAACACTTCCAGACACTAACTCATTTAACCCTTGAGTAGCCCTATGCAAGTGTTATGGTTTCCCTCATTTTCTATAGGAGATGTTGGGCTCATAGAGGCTAAGTAACTTGCTCAAGTTCATAGCAAGTGGGAGCTAGAATTTGAAGCCTGGAGCATCTGGTTTGGGGACGAGAGATCTTAATTCCTGGATTTAATAAATGTATGTTAGAGGAATAAACAGATGAATGAATGGACAAATGTATTAATTCATTTCACTTTACTTTAACAAACACTTACTGAGTGCTCTGTGTCAGCCCCTAGGCTGGGCATTGAGGATTCCAATGTTAAACATTTAAACACAGGCACACCCACTCCATGGCCCCTGTGCACAAGCTCACAAAAAGAGCTCTCTAATGTGGCATGATTTCTTCTGGGGAAAAGTATTTCGAGTTTCTTGAACAGCAGTTTTTAATGATGCTATTAAATTTAACCCAAAGCAAGGGTTGTGCACCGGTTAGCGAAGAGTTTCAAATGAGAAAGTGTCTTTGATTAATCATCGATTCAGCCAGAGAATGGTCACTATCAGAAGTGGAGCTACAACTCTGGTCACATTAACTAACTCTTCTTCCATCTATCATGTCTATATGCTGTCGAACCCTCTCATGGTACAAAAATTATCTGTGCTCTAATGGACAATTATCCCATCCATCATCTCTTGGTCCCGCTGATTGCGGGCACTCTACTTGCCCACGGAAGGGAGTTATAAGTAGTCATGACCAATGATGCACTGGAAAATTGCTCATTTTTACACATTTCAAATCCACGCAGAATGAATGTTTTTGCAGGCTGCCCTTTAAGCTACATTTGCTTCCCTGGTTATATAAGAGCAGGTTATGAATTCTTTACCTGTATGTGAAATGTGGCTACTGTGAACATTTCAAAACCCCTCTAGGCAGCAACTCTATAAATATTAAAATAATGAATGAATGAAACACACCTGGGGTTATAGCAGAGGCACACGCCCTGTACCTGGGGCTTGGGCAGCTAGTCAGTCATGTCAGGGTGATCACTGTCTTTCTTTTCCTTTCCAGGCATTTTGAAGAGAATTCCAAGTTGATTACGGTCGAGGTAGTAACTCATGATGCTGAAAGCAGGGGTTAAGTGGACAGTGAGAAATGGCTGTTAAATTCTCTGAAATGATTACTATGAGGTTTGAGGACAGAAATGCCCCCCTCCCCAAATGCCCATCCCAAGTCTGGTAATACCTCTAACTTTTGATTGTAGTAACCAACATGCCCAGTGCAATCAGACTCACCAGTTGCTCAATGCAAAAAGCCTAGAGTTGTTTTTCCCACATCCTTATTTGTCATCTCTACATTCAGCCAGTCAATAAGGCCTGCCAAGCTTACTTCCTAAGCACTCCTGAAATCTGACCCATTTTCTCCATTTCTCCTGCCAGTGCTTTAGTTCATGACTTCCTCATAGTCTTCTCTTGCCTTGATTCCCTCAGTAGCTTCCAGTTACCTCACCTCTCATTTCCCCCTCAGCGATGATTCTCCTGAAAGTGATCTGAGCTATCTTTCCAAGAGGCAGATCAGACCATTTCCCATCCCCTCCTCCATGTAGGTGGTAAAGAATCTGCCTGCAATGTGGGAGACCAGGGTTCAGTCCCTGGGTAGGGAAGATCCCCTGGAGAAGGGAATGGCAACCCACTCCAGTATTCTTGCCTGGAGAATTCCATGGACAGAGGAGCCTGGCGGGCTACAGTCCATGGGGTCACAAAGAGTTGGACATGGCTGGGTAACTAACACTTTCTTTTCTTTCCTCCACTGAAGTGTAACTCACTTTACAATACCTGAGACCAGGAGCTCTCAAAGTGTGATCATGGGGCCAGCAGCCACAGCATCTCTGAAAACCTGTTAGAGTAGGTACTTGTTAGAGACCTACTGAGTGAGAAACTCTGGGTACACCACCCCCCATTTGGGTCCAACAAGCCCTCCGGTGATTCTGATGAGTGCTCAGATTTAGACCTCCCACCCTAAAGCCCTGATTCACAATTCTGCTTGCACATTAATATAAACCTGGGAAGCTTTTAAACATTCTAACGCCTCCCCCATGGGCTTATTAAATCTGAGTCCCTGGGAGTGGGAGCTATTCATCCATGTGTTTTTAGAGTCCCCCAGGTGATTTCAGTTTGTAGTCAAGGCTGACGACTGCTGTTCTAGATGAAGTCCCAACTCTTCCATCCTGTCTCCCCACGCTCCTCCCATCCTCCTTCTAGAATCTCAGGGAATCATTTACAGTTCTCTGAGGCCACAGTCTCTTACATCTGAGCATTCGCACACATCTCTCCCCTGCCCGCCCCTCCCCACCATGCCTTCTTGTCTACAACACCAAGCTCAGAAGACACCTCTACAGAAGAGCCTTCCCCGATCCCCGCCTCCCTGTCTGGGTGAGATGCCTCTCCCCTGAACTCCCGCAGCATCCACATCACAGCACTTTCCCCATCATCTCATTATTCTCTGCTTAGTTGTCTGCTTCCCCTAGCAGCCTGACAATAGGGACTCTCAAGGACAATGCCTGGCACATAGTAGGTGTGGCATGATCCTACACATTCTGTGCCCTCTTCCTGGGTTGCCTGCCTGTGCCTTGTCCATGGGGTGAATTTCTACTCCACCTTCAACATACAGCTCAGATATCGCATCTTGGTGGAAATTTCCGAATCCCCTGTCTGGGTTAGGGACTCTTTCTCTGGGTTCCCACAACACTCTCACCTTAATCTGATCCTGGCCCTTAGCACATGGGGTAGTCATGATCTGTTTTCTTATCTGTCTCCTTGCTGGGAACAGCTTGAGGTCAGGGGTAGGGCTGTGTGCATCCCCAAATCTCAGCCCCTAGCACCGTGCCTAGCACAATTCATGTGCTCAGTAAACATCTGGAGCATGGATAACTGAGTAAAGTGAAGACCTTTTCCTTCTCCATGTCTGCTGTCACTATTCCTGTCTGGACCATGGTTGCTTTATTACAATAGTACCCTGACTAATCCTCATCTCTGCTTTCTCCAGTCCATCTGTTACCTGCCTCCCCCATCACCACTCACCCAATTCCCCACGTGGCTTTCTAAAACCACAGTCACCACATCCCTCTTGGACTCAAACACTTACAGTGATTCCTCATTGTCCGCAGAGCAGATATCAGAGTGGCATTCAAGGTCCTTGCCAACAGTGCCCCTGTCTTTCCTGCCATACCTCTTCCCATTGCCCTGTATATAGGACTGGTTGTTATCTTTTGTGGGTGGGGTCTGGGGCAAAATGAAAATGTGGAGTCTCATTGTAAAAAATTTATTCAGATGTTCAAGACAGAAACAGCAGCACATTCAACCAAGCACGGCGGGGGCCCTTGTGAGTGCCAGGTCCTATGCTTGGGCACAGGCCTGCCCCTGCATATAGCCAGTGTGCTACCTGGATGAACTCAATGTTTCCGAACTGCTGTGTGGGCTCATTTTCTCCATAATGTTGGTCAGGCTGTTCCCCTCTCCTCTATTGCTGTCACCACTCCAAAGCTCCTCTTCCCCACAGATCTGCCTCTTCCCTGTCCTTTGGGGACCTCCTACCATTTCAGACCACAGTAGTTTCTACCACACAACCTGAGAGCCATGATTATTTTTCTGTATGTAGTCATGTCTCTGTACTGACTTTTAAGCTACTTGAGGGCAGAGATACTCTTGTGTTCATCTCGGCAGTTTCTACAGATCTAACACAGTGCTTCATACTCATCTCAGTTAATTGACTGACTCAGGGAAAATATGGCCCAGCTCCAATAACCAAAGTGTGCCAAAAAACATTAGACACTGAGAACCTGACTTGAGTCCCTCGTGATTAGCTGTGTAATATTGAAGGAGTCACTTCCTTCAAAGCCCTAGCTTTGCCCTCTACAAAAGATGATACTTTAATTATTTTCTGCTAGTATCTTGTCCTTTGCTAATGTTTTCAAAATCCTCTTTTGTTTTTTAATGCACCTAAAATTTTTAAAAATACATATTTTACATCACATAATTGCAATATCTGAATCTTGAGACTCTGATTCTGTTTCTGTTTTTTTCTGGCTTCATGATGTACTTTGTAATTTTGGATGATGAGTTCATGTTCAGCCAGACTCTATTGATGGGAATCCAGAATCAGATGGAAGGTGTGTTCCTCCAGTAAGAATTTGTGTTTGCTTCTTCCAGGTGCTTCAGGACATTGTTAACCCAGCAATACTTTGAGTGAACTGTTTATTCCCAAACACAAGAGCTGTGCTTTATTTGTCTATATGACCCAAGCTTAGCTTGTAGATGCTCAATGTGGATTTGTTGATTGAATGGATGAATGAATAAGAGCTCTATGAGTTTTTTTGGAAGCCCAGTAAGAACTATAACCTCTAGTGGTAACAAAGGACAGTAGGTACAGTAGGAAAATAATTACTAACATTTACTGAGTACTTATTATGTGCCAGGTATCATTCTTAGTGCACCATGTGTGTTAATTCATTTGATTCTCACTATAACTCTGTGAGGTAGGTACTATTGTCATCTTCATTTTACAGAGGAGGCTCAGAAAGGCTGAGTAACTTGGCCAAGGTCACACAGCTAGTGAATGGTGGAACTCAGATATGAACCCAGGGATACATCCCACCCTGGAGATACATTTAACCACCATCATATATTGAAGGAGGGAGGAATAGTCATGACAGTAGCAGTAAGAGTAGAAAATTTCCATACTGTTGGAAGGACCTCAGGAGTCACCAGGCCACACCAGGCATGGAGGGAAACATGGCATAATCTTGTATCATCAGTTAACCTTTGTATGTAGGCTTCCCTGCTCCAGCTAGAATAGGAGCAGTTTGAAGGCAGGAACCATGGTTTACAACTCATTGAAATGTTTCAAAGATATTTGCTGAATGAACAAATGAATTTAAAATTCATTTAAGAGTAAACACATGAATCCTTTAAATAAAGTATATCACATGTTACATGTCAGACAAACTGGCAATAAAGATTTCACTTTTCTTTAAAATTTGAAAAATGCCTGGATGTGATCATAACACTGTCCAGTACAGTCACACCTTACATTTGTCTCAGTGCATGCCAATTAGGACCCTTTGGGAAAGAAGGAAGAAACTTTGATTCTGCCTTCATAGGCCCTGAGGCTGTCAGGAACCAAAGGTCACAGTATTTGTAACCCATCCCTTTGGCTGCTATCCAAATTTAGGAGGGCCTGAAGGAAAGTGGGGCTTTATTTTCTCTTATCCTTACCAAGGCTAGGAAAGAATTTGAGTGTGGACTCTCAGTAAACATTCTGGGTCTTCCCTCCAGCACTGGTCTGATGGAATGAAATCCCGTCTCTACCAATCTTGGTTTAATATTTACCTGGGGGTTTGCAGTGAGCCTGGGGACAGGATTGAGGAATGGAACTGGGAAGTGTGGGGAGGGGTATGTGTGTGTGTACTGTGTGAAGAATGGCAGGCGTGGGGTGGGTGGTACCAGGTTGCAAGGCAATGAGAGTGAGGTCTGGACAGAGAGTGTTGGAGAAGAAATAACTCCTTAGTACATACTGGTTCCCTTCCCAGGACTTCCCCTTGCTGAAACAATTTGCCTGATCCCAATGTTAGAAGCTCAGATTTTGGCAGTTAGCCACCCAGGTTCCCAGCTTGACTTTCCTTATGGGTGTGTGTGGGGGGTGATGATTAAGAGGGTGAAGAGGGCTCTGGGAACAGGAGTTTGCCCCAAGACTGTGCTGATATATTCATTGCCTCTATCCTGCTAGTGGACATACAGCAAGCCCTTCCCTCTCCTACTCCCTGGACAGACCAGGACTCACTGCTAGAAAACCCTTGGGTATGTCAGTGCCAAAGAATATAATATGGAGCCCGTTGGATCTGAGGAGCAGGAGCAACATTCAGGCGGCTGGCAGGGTCTGGGCTGGAAAGAGATATGGAAATTAGGAGTATATAGGTGAGAGTTGAAACTGCCCAAAGGGAGTACATAGAAAGAAAGCAGAGGAAAGGGCTTGAGGAGGTATTATGGTCTATGAGGTGGGAACAGGACGTGCGAGTCATAGGTTTGAAGAGCCTTCGTGTATTCATCCATCCATCCATTCATTCAACGTTTACTGAGCTTTGTGCCAGATACCAGGTTTGAAGGGGAATCTGGGGATTCAAGAGGGAGAAGGGTTAAGAGGGGATCCCTGGGTGGATTCAGATGAAGGAGAAGGGAGGGGCGGAGTTGCTGGGCTCTCTCCTGCTAGGAGAGCATGTCTGTTAACACAAAGCTGCATCTGCCTCCCAGCCTGCTCCCCCACCCCCGCACCTCCTCCTGTCTACCCATCCGCACAAGACAAGCAGCCACATGGCGGCTTCCTACTGCCCCGAACCCCTTCTACGTTCTTTCTAGGCACTTAACTGTGGCGCCAGCAGCATCCCTACTGAGAGCTCAGGCAATCCCCAGGGGCGGGTTGGTGGGGGCGGTGCAGGGAGGGATGACAGTTTGGAAAAAAAGAGCCGGATGGAGAAGGAGCTGTCTGTCTGTCTGTAATTAGCTCCAGCTGCTGTTGCCCGGCAGCACTGGGGGCGTCGGGAGTGTGAATGCATGCGGATGAACCTGCGTGCGTGGCTCCTCATCGCTATCACTATTTTTCACCGTCTTGTGTGCTGGCTTCAGCCTCGCAGCTCTGCAACCTCTCCTGTCCCCGAAGGTCCCGAAGGACAGAGTGTTCCACAGGCAGCACCAGCTTGAATCACTAACGCTGCTAAGCAGAAGGACAACAAACATAGGCCCCCATATGTCCTGGATACACGAGCCCCTGCTCTCTCCCTCCACCCCCGCTTCCTGAATGTTTCCTACTGACTGAAGCCCAGCACTTGAAATTAACAACACCTTAACTTCTGGCAAAGAGCTTTCGCAGCTGTTAGGCTGTGCCTCTTCAGCCAGCCAGAGAGGCAGCATTTTACAGGTGAGGACCCTGAGACCCAGGCAAGCAGGGAGATTGGCGCAGGGTCACCTGGCCAGTTGGTGGCAGAGCTGTGTCTAGGATGCAGGTGGCCCGTCCCCAGCAGGGTGCTGCCAAGAGGGCTGATACTGGGTGGTCCTGGTTGCTGCTCTCTGTGCTCCTGACAATCTGGGAATCATGATTCCAAGACCGGCCTCAGCAACTAATGAAATCTAGGACCTCTGAGGCTGAGCCCATACTTAGAGCTTATTCAGAGCCTCCTGCATGCCCACCACTGAGCCAGTGATTATGGCAGCTTCAAATAGGGGTCCAGCATAGCCCCTGCCCTTAAAGAAATGACAACCTGAATGGAGAGACTGAGCTTAGACACCAAGTCCAAAGGCAATCCCAAGGGCATCCCTCTTTTCTGCTAACCAGTCTGCTAGCAGGGACCATGACTCAGAGACCCCTGCATTCACCTCCCTCCTGCTCCAGCCCTGCAGAAAGATGGGTAGCAAGAGCTAAGGGTGAAGGATAGGGAAGATGGGGGAAGAAAGGAAAAACTAGGGTTCCTGCTAGTTACATGTTATACATATGTCATCTAAATGACATCTATATCTTTATATACAAACATGCATACCTAACCTGACTCTCATCCATATAAAGAGTTTAAGACAGGGTCTGGTAGGTATTAATAGAAAGCACGAAGAGGATGCTAACTATTCTTCCTTCTTATCATTGCCATCTTCTTTATCATTATCTACATTATCTCAGTTAATCCTTCTAACTCTGGGAGGTAGCAACTATTCTTTTCTTGCTGGACCTAAAAATAAGGAAGCCAAGAGTTTCTTGTATTGAAACCCTGGCGAGGGGATACTGAGAATGCAAATAAGAGCCCAATACCTTTGTATTGGGAGCCTTTGGGGACCTCTCCATCTCGCAGGAATAATGGGGCACACATAAATATTCATGGTCCAGCTGTGCTGTGGTCGAATGGAGCAGCATCACCCGGGCACTGATGGTAAGTGGTCTGGTATCCAGAAGTTAGGTGGGCTTTTCAGATGAAGGACATTTGAGCTGAATTTTGAGGGATGGAGGGTTTGGCCAAGAGGAACAGTGGAGGGAGGGGAAGGACATTTGGGCAGAGGGAACAGTATTTGCATGAAAGAGCCTGTTCCAGAGGGTGGGAGGATGGTTGGGGCTGGTGTGGGGGGGGGGGGGGGGGGGGGTGGGGGGCAGGTAGTGCACGATGGGCAGCAGCAGAGGGGGCTGAAGGGTGGTTGGGAGCAGCTTATACTAGGCTTTGTTGGCCAGGCTGAGTTTTGTGCCTTGTTCTGTGAGCAAAGGGGCTCAAAGCAGGTTAGGCCGATTGGGAGGCCATCTCAATGCATGAAGTGGCAGGAGCTCTGGCCCAGGAGTGTGCAGTGGGAGCAGGAGGCCATTCCAGGGACATGTCACAGAAACCACAGGGCTAGTGTTGTGGAGGGTTGAGGGGAGAGAAAAGGTGACAATGACCCTGAGCTTCTAGCTCGCGTCCTTGGTGTTGTTGTTAACAGAGACAGGGTTGGCAGGGGCATGAGTGGGGACAGGCGACAAGTCCAGTGGGACTTGTAGGGTGTGGAATGCCAGTGGGACTTAGTGGACCCATCCAGCAGGAAGTGGGGTAAGAGCTGAGGGCTGACAACCCACCAGGGTCCAAGCGGCATTAGCTGACCCTGTGAGATTGGATGGAGTATCTCTTGTCCCATTTACTCCTACAGGACAAGGGCTGGGGACAGAACCATGGTAGCCCCAGCATGAAAGAGGTGTGATAGTGGGGAAACTGGCCCAGGGCGAGAAGACACAGCCCCTTGCGGAAACCCCATCCCTTCTCCTCGGGACCAGTGTCCCTTCCATGGCTATGCTCCTGCAAGTGAAGGGAGGTGTTCTGTGGGCAGAACTGTCACACAGGGGCTGTGAGCCATGGAAAGGACAGTCATTTCAGCTTTTGGGTTCTTTGGTGGGGGTGTGTCTTCTGATGAAATCCAATAAATGAACTACCAGGGATTTGGGACAGAAAGGACAAGTACAAAGGCTGCATGATGACAGCTAGAGTATTCAGTGCAAACTACCGAGTCTTCAGTGCTGAGGAACTGGAAGCACATTCACAAGGGCATTTCTAAAGAGCTTCTCCGTGCGAACTACCGTGGGTCTCCTAGAGCCCTAAAGTTTCAATTAAACCTAGCGGGTCCCCTAACCAAATCCCATAATACCATACATCTAAAGCCCCAAGTTAGCCATGGAAGTTTCAGTTACACTCTGAATGTTAGAGACCCCAAACTGCCATCTTGACAGCTATTTGATTTATTGTTAAATTTCTGGGATCGTATCAGTAGTGGTTCTGAACACTTTACTCACATGAACTCACTTATTCCTCATGAATATTATAGACCCTGTTTATGTGTGTGTGTGTGTGTGTGTGTGTGTGTGTGTGTGTGTGTGTTAGTAGCTCAGTTGTGTCCGACTCTTTGTGACCCCATGGATTGTAGCCCACCAGCCTCTTCTGTCCATGGAATTCTCCAGGTAGGAATGGGGTGCCATTTCCTCCAGGGGATCTTCCCAAGCCAGGGATCCAACCTGCATCTCTTGCATTGCAGGTGGATTCTTTACC
>ML663456.1:32588-63653 GCA_007570785.1 Antilocapra americana | reverse complement strand
ATATATATATATATATATATATATATATATATATATATAATTAAGAGTAACAATATATATAATATTAATAGTAACAAGCATAGCACATCATGTTTCCTGAGAACTTAATGTAGGCCCAGCATGGGTCTAAACACATCAGACCAAATACCTTCTAATTCCACATGCACAACACTGTGACTGGGGTGTTATTACTATCTCCATTTTACAAGTAAAGAAACAAATCACAGAAAGATTAAGTTGCTCAAGGTCATACAGCTTATAGGAGGCCTAGGTTGTGAGTCAAAGTCTACCAGTGTGGCTTCAGTATGCTGTCAACCACCCAGGCCTTCTGCGTGCATGCATCCTAAGTTGCTTCAGTTGTGTCCAACTCTTTGCGACCCTAAGGACTGTAGCCCGCCAGGCTCCTCTGTCCATGGGATTCTCCAGGAAAGAATACTGGAGTGGGTTTTCATGCCCTCCTCCAGGGAATCTTCCCTACCCAGGGATCAAACCTGCATCTCCTAGATTGCAGGCAGATTCTTTACCACTAGTGCCACCTGGAAAGCACCAGGCCTTCTAGAGCCTCTAGTAGCTCAGAACACCTCTAGATAAGAGTTCCCTGTCCATTTAGCACTTCAGATTGGTAGCATCACTGATTTTGATCTGCAGTTCAGATATTTAAAACTGCTCCTGGTCTTTGTGGAAAAAAAAAAAAAACCTAGGAGCTGCTGCCTGAATGAGAAGTCTGGATTCAGAAGACATTTACACATGCTCTCCTGGGTAAGAGTCAGGATGGAGGCTGGGGCTGTGACTGGTTATAGGAATCAGAGTCCAGTGATCTTCCTCCCCATCCCCTGCTCTCATTCCACAAGATGGAGCACCATGTTTCTTAAAGTGTGGTTCAAGGAACGCTTTTTAAACACACAGATTCCAGGGATGAACCCCAAGCCCAGAGACTCTGTGTCTCTATCTAGATTATAGCTGGAATATGCATTTGAGCCAACTCCTGGACTGAAGCAGTTCCACAGCCTGCCTCACTTAAGTCTCAGATGATGGAAGCCTGTCTTCTAATTCTACAGGTACCCAAAGTGTGCCTTGGGGGGGCTTCCTCTGCAGCCCCCTTGCCAAGCAGAATCAGGGAGGGCTCGAATGCAGAGAGCATGCTTAGGGCATGCCTGCACAGAAAGCAGAGCTCTTTTTTGCCACCATACCCCTTGAAAGAGAGTGAATCCTCAGGAGAGGGCAGTGAGGGGAAAGAGAGGAAGTGGAGGAAAGCCTCTTGAAGCTGAAGCACCCTGGGGCTTAGACAAGGGGATGTCCTGAAGGGGGATGGAGGATGGGAGACAGGGTGTCGAGGGTGCATGCTGGTGAGTTAGCAGCTGCAGGATCAGAGAGCCACAGCGGGAGTGGCCATGGCTAGGTATTGATGCTGCGGTTGCAGTCAGCTTTACAGGAACCAGAGATTAGAAATTTTAGGTGGGACTCCTTTCCTTTTGTTGAGTGCTTTGAGTGGCTCAGATGGTAAAGAATCTTCCTACAATGCAAGAAACCTGGGTTCAGTCCCTGAGTCGGCAAGATCCCCTGGAGAAGGGAATGGCAACCCACTCCAGTATTCTTGCCTGGAGAATGCCCATAGACAGAAGAGCCTGGTGGGCTACAGTCCATGGGGTTGCTAAGAGTTGGATGTGACTGAGACTCTGTACTCTCTAGGGACCTTCACCCTTCTGGACCCCACCCTCCCAGAAATAACTCCATCTCACCACTAGGAAAGGAGTAGCAAAGCTCAGACTGTGGTCGAGGAAAGCCAAGAAAATGATTGCATGGATCCTTAATGCTTAATCTGTCTAGTTAGCTAGCTGGGGGATGGGGTGGATATAAAATCAGTGAGAGAAAAGGCTTGGGAATGCTCTCATCTGATGGGACTGGGAAGCAAAAGAGAAGAGGGCTGCTTTAAGGAAATGGTAACTCTGATAGTGGTAGATCTGCCCTGGACAGGATTACCTGCTGCTCTAACCCATTCTCAGATGCTGGTTTGTACAGCAGACAGCTGGAAATCTTAATCATGGCTGGTTTTTGTGAAATATTTACTTTGTACCTGGCACTATGCTGGACCTTACATGCATCTCCTCATTTCACAACACTCTCTGATAGATCCTACTGATATGGTGCCAATTTTACAGATGAGGCTGAGAGAGGTTATATGACTTGCCCAAGGCCATGCAGCTAAGGAGTGGCAGAGCCAGGATTTCAGCCCAGTTAGTCTCACACCCAAACCCTGTTTATTAGGCCCTAGGAAGGGTGTAAGGATACAGGGATGCCTCCCCATGGGCAACCCCTCTTTGCATCTGATAGCTTCTTGTGAACAAGGTGGCTGACTGTATCTATTATGAATTCCCTTGGGTATGAGTTCCCAGTCGAAGGAACAGGTGGGGCAGAGGCTCCAAGGCTAAGTCCCTATGCGATCCACTCTTTTGATCCACCCTCTTGGGCTGGAGAAATGCCAGGGCTGAGGGGTCCAAGAGTATTTGATCTGTTTGATTCTTTGTACCGAGGCCTCTTCACATTTTTAAGAGTCCCTAATTCAGTGTGGCAACTGAGCCCAGGGGTGCCTATGCAGGGAACCCTTCTATCTCCTGTCCCACTCTAGCAGATGAGCTCCTTCCTCTTCCTTGTCCCTGGGGTTCATTAAATAGATCTTTGAGCAGTTACCCAAATTATGAGTCTCACCTTAGTAACTTGTCTTGTACTTTCACGAGAACTCTCCCTTTTTTGCCAATGGACTTTCTTGGTCCTTCTGGCCTTGACCCAGGTCTGGCTTCCAGACTCCTGCTCTGAAGTTTTATCTCTGTACCTACAATAATCTCATGTTCTTGCACTTTCTTCTCCCTACTATCAGAGTTGCTGTCAGGATGGGATCCAGGTGATCCTCATCCAAAGTGAAAGAAAGTGAAGTTGCTCAGTCATGTCCGACTCTTTGTGACCCCATAGACTGTAGCCTATCAGGCTTCTCTGTCCATGGGATTTTCCAGGCAAGAATACTGGAGTGACTTGCCATTTCCTTCTCCAGGAGATCTTCCTGACCTAGGGATTGAACCCAGGTCTCCCGCATTGTAGTCAGACACTTTACTGTCTGAACCACCAAGGAAGTGGTGGCTTCTCATCCAGAGGAGGCTTAACAGATTGACCCTCCCAAGAAGCTGGCATTTTAACTGGTGTCAAAGCCCCATGTCAAAGGAATTATGGATTTAAGAATTTTCAAGCCCTTGGGAGGGGACAGGGAGAGATTTGGAAGGGCAAGGGAATGTTCTTAATACTCCTGGAATGCCATGAAGTAGACATCAAATTCAGGCTACCACCAAGCCAGAAGTTGTCTTACTTTTTTAGAATCCATCCCATCGAATGAACTCCCTCCTTTCATTCACCACTCAAGGTTTTGACTAAAAAGTGTTCCAGATAATGAACTTCTATGATGCAAGCATCATTTTCTCAGAGCTCTTTTGGAAGGACTGTGAAGCTCCATGAGTTACCAAAGACCACACAAACAGGCAGTAGTAGTCAAAGCAAAGCCAAATTCCTCCCGAGACTAGTTTCTTTCTATAACCCGAGAACGAATCCAATCTCCACTCAAGACAGGGTGATTTTCCTCTTTTCATTTCTCTGACACTGATATGAGCCCTCTTCTCCTCTCATCTTCCTCAGACTCTTAGCAGAATATAAATAAGAAGCTGCTGATTTTGCCAGTGTGAGAAATTGAAAGTAGCCAGTTTTGCTTTTTCTCTGCCAAAGACACTGTTCCTTCTGTGCTGCTGTATGGGGAAAAAAGGGCAAGACCTTCTGACCTTGTTATGTTCTTATTCATGACCCATCAAGTCATTATGAAAGCCTAGAGGGACAGTTTTTAGTATGGATCCTGGTAAGTTTATCCAGATAATTTCCTATCAAAAGCATCCCTCACATGCGCCTCCAAACATGTCCTGTCCCCTAAGGATGATTTGGTCTTGTTGGGGTGTTGGGGCAAGTAACAGGGCTGGGCTCTGTCATCCAGGACTCTTTGGAGCCCTCGTTTGAGCTGCTTCAGGGACTGACAAACTGGCCAGAGACTATGTCCAGTGTCTCAAGAAAGCAGTAAATAAAAGCTCCTCATTTCCTGGGGAGCCCATGTCTATTTTGGCCTCTCTTTCCGTCAAACTGGGAAGATGTTGAAAAGGGCCATCTTGCTGCAGAGCAGGGAGCATGCAGTGTGGTGGCTGCATTTCTAATTGGGCTGACTACCAGCCCGAGCCCCACTGCCCTTTTCAGCACGGAGCAGTTGCGAAATTCTATTTCAACCCTCCTGCTTACATCTTTCCCCGTTTCAGCAATTTGCTTTGTAAAAGATGGAGAAGCCATCAGTGACTGTACCCATAACAGTAGCTGAGGTCACATTTAAGAAATTCAAATGGTCAGGGTGCACTTCTCCCATTAAGTCCAACTCGAGCCTGGATGTTCACAGCACTGCTCAACAGAAGACCCCCAAAGGCTGTGTGGCATTTCTGGTATGCTGGGGGTTTGGGAAAGAACGAAAAGGCATTTTCATTTTCCAAACTCAGAAGCACTTCAGGGGGTGGGGGAGGGTGTCAGGAATTCTTCCAAAGTCATGGGCCTGCCCACACCTGACTCAGATTCTGATGACCTTCCCCAGGCCCTTCCCTCTCTCCCCCCCCCCCCAGAAAAAAGACAGTATGAGTGACAACGAGCCCCAGTACTTACAGGTGCAGAGGATTTTCGGACAGGAAAATGGAGAAGGCAGGTTCTTGAATGCCTGCTGAGTCAGTTGCATCAGCTTAGGAAGCGATGATTGTAACAATAAGATGTTTGGAAAATCTTGTCGCCCCCTCCCCTTGTCTTTTCAGTCCATATCCAAACTCAGACCACCCCCTCTACCTCCCCAGGACATCTGTCGTTCCTGGCTGCCTGGCGCCTCCATGCCCCTTCTCGTGAGGGTGCTGGCAGCCACACTGCCTCTTGGAGCCTGTGGCCCAGCAAGGTAGTCAGGCTCCTGGGATTAGGCTGGCAAGAATGACTGTCCTCCAAACGATCAACCCAGAGAAAGAGAGAGAGCAAGCAAACCTGAAAACAGGTCCAGGATGGAGAGCTCCTAATGCTGAGCGTGTTTCTGGCGTATTCCGAAAGTGGCATCCACAGCAGAGAAAGTGTCCCAAAATAGCTCAGGCTGCCAATGCCTCGCTGAAACCTGAGAAAGAATTGCTGAATTCAAAGATCTGGGTCGCTGTGGGTGTGTGATCAAAGTGCGGATTTGTTGGTAGGAGGAACTTGAGCCGTGAGCTTAGGAGAGACATGAGGTCACCTGGGGCATGGCCTGCCTTCTCTCTTCCAAGTTGGTTAAGTGGCTGGTGGCGTCAGAAAGCTCCCCTGTGCAGAGTTGAGGGCTGGCAGGAGTTCCCGGGGACGCTGTTCTCATTCCCAGGTCTCTGATGCACCGACAGTATGAAATAGCAGTGCTCTATTTTCTGCATTTCCAACATGGGAACTGATACTGTGCAAAGGTTTCTTTAAGATGCTACTCCATAACTGATGAAATTCCCCTTCCAGTAGATTTTTCATTTCTTTTGACTTTTGGCAATAAGTGTTAGCTCCTAAAAAATCAACAGAGAAGGGCAAACAGTAGGGTCTCTGTGATTTTCTTGGGATTTGAGAAATCTCTTCTCACTGGCTTCTGACTGGATAGTGTGTATACAATGCTGCCTACGGTACTGGGAAGGCTGAGGTCCACTCAGACACACGGTCTTGTTTTGATATTTGCAAGATCTTGCTTGGGACATTCTCCTTTCGTCAGATGTGTGGAAATTTTAGGATTGTCTGCAGAGAGTATGGGTCAGTATGTGAAAAGTATAACACACATCTCCCTTGGATCAGCCTTGGGGTTTAAGAAGAAAAAAGCAGAGCATTTGGTTTCTGGCTCTAGATCTGCCTGTCTTTTGCTGAGGGATCTGGGTAAAATGAAGACAGTAATCCCCATTCTAATCCTAACCCAATGGTGTCTGACTCTGCAACTCTCTGGACTGTAGCCCACCAGGCTCCTCTGTCCATGGAATTTTCCAGGCAAGAATACTGGAGTGGGTTGTCATGACCTCATCCATGGGATCTTCCCGAGCAGGGATCAAACCCATGTCTCTTGTGTCTCCTGCAATGGCACGTGGGTGCTTTACCACTAGCACCACCAGGGAAGCCCCAGTGGTATCAACAGTGAAGATTAATGCCAAGGGTCACAAGAATGCTACTAGGGGAAGGGCTTGTCGCTCTCAGAATTTGACTGCAGGCTTTAGTTCCTTAGGGGACCCTGACTGGTAGCCTGTATCAACATGCCTTCAGTGAGCCCAGTGCATACCACAGTACTAGGCACTAGGGGCTTCATGCATAGAGGTCAATGTTATGTCTAGTTCCAAGCCATAGGACTTTCGATCAGTTGCTTAGTCCCCAGGAGTTCAGTTTTCCCATCTGTCAAGTGGGTATACAAATAGTAATACGGGTCTACAGTCGTTTATTGGAAACCATTGAGACTGCATATGTTCTGGATTTCATGAGGTTTTTTTTAGATTTTAGTAAAGCAATATGGTACATATAACATATATAATACGCCTTGTGGAATCTGGGGCAAGTATTCTGTCATCAATCACATTAATATTTCTCAATGGGATAAATGAATAGCTTGGGCTTCCCTGGTGGGCTCAGACAGTAAAGAATCTGCCTGCAATGCAGAGGACTCAGGTTCAATACCTGGGTTGGGAAGATCTCCAGGAGAAGGGAATGGCAACCCACTCCAGTGTTCTTGCCTGGAGAATTCCATGGACAGAGGAGCCTGGTGGACTACAGTCTATGGGGTTGCAAAAATTCAGGCATGACTGACGGAGTGAATAACACACACAACAATTCAGGCCCAATTTGGCTACCATATGAGCTTGCCACAAAATTTCAGTTTTCAGAATCCTTTGGATGTCAAAATGCCAGGTAAGAAATTGTGGACAATGAAAGAAGCTAATGTTTCTTTGGGCTTCCCTGGTGGCTCAGCAGTAAAGAATCCACCTATCAGTGCAGGAGACCTGGGTTCAATCCCGGGGTCAGGAAGATCTCCTTGAGAAGGAAATGGCAACCCACTCCAGTATTCTTGCCTGGGAAATCCCATGAAGAGAGGAGCCTGTCAGGCTATAGTCCATGAGGTTGCAAAACATCGGCACGACTTAGCTACTAAACATCATTTATTTAAGTGTGTGCCATGTGTGAGGTATGGTTCTAAGTAGTTTGTACACATTAACTGATTTAGTTGGGCCAATAACCCTATGAGGTGGGCATTATTATTATCACCATCATGCCCATTTTACAGATGAAGAAACTGAGGCTTAGAGAGGTTAAATCACCTGAGCAGAGTCCCAAAGCCAGTGAGGGGCAAAGCTGGGATTCTAACCCAGACAGTTCAGCCTAAGAATCTGTGCTCTTACCCATCTTCAGTACAAACTCGGTGGGGTTAAAATGAGTCTTCAGAGGCCCACAGGGGCCAAGCAAGTCACGTGAAAAAGTCAGTGGCTTGTGGGTACTGAGGCAAAATGTTGAGCCAGTGGTCCATCTACAAGCAGCAGCTTACCCAGCTCCACCTGACTGTTCCCATCTCAGAACCGGGATCTGAGTCTTTCTGTTTTTCCTGCATTATATAGGTGAAATCTCCTGACTTTCAAATGCTAGTGATGCTTTAAAAAATGTCAAAAATATTGTAGGGGTCAAACAAAATCCGTTTACAGTATGAATCCAGCCTGTCACAGCTAGTTTACAGACTCTGTGATGAGGAAATAGATGTGAAAGAGCTTTGAAAACTGAAGAACATGTTCTAGACACAGTCTCATTCTTAGGGTTAAGGTTTTTCTTTTTTCCTTCACTGTGTCTAGTTTTTTGAAAACTGGTATTCCTGGCCTGATGGAGATAAAAAGTCGGAATTAAATAGAGACTTCAGTAAACTTGAATGCTTCATTCCTTTGGCAGGCTGGATAAATGAGAAGCCTAGGTGTACTGGATGGGCTAAGCCTCAGAATTCCTGCCACACCCACAGGCCCCTTCTAAAGAGTTTCCATCCACATACCCTAGCCGAGGGAAGGAGCAGTTTCTTATGAATAGGTGGCTATGTTTGGTACCCACGTGACCCTGCTTCCCCCTGCCAATAGCCGACTGAGCCAGGAGAGGGCATCTGATCCAAGAGCAGCCGCTTTATAGGTTGGCAAGTTGCCTAGGAGGGAACGTGGGATGAGAACTTTGCCCAACAAGCACAGTGGTGACTAAATTTGGACCAATGAGAGTCTCTTGCTTGGGGAGCTTGAATACCAGACCTAGAAAGAGTGAGCAGTTGGCAACAGGGGCAGAAGGCAGGCAGCAGGGCTCACAGATAAGCAGGCCCAGGAGAGATGACTGAGCTTCAACTAGGTGCCAGACACTTGACACACATTTTGCATTTAAAACGTTCAAAGATCCTGTGAAATAGGTACTGTTATCATCCCTGTTTTACAGACAAGATAACTGAGGCTAGTGCTGGGAGTTGGAATCCTGGTTTATTTGATACTAAATTCAGGATGGAGGGGATATGTGGCTGATTCGTACTGATGTATGGCAGAAACCATCACAATATTGTGAAGCAATTATCCTCCAATTAAAATTAATTAAAATGTAATATCAGGGTGTCCAGACCCCTAAGCCAGCTGTTCTTAAACTCTAGAGGGTTTCAGAATCACTTGGGTCAAAATGCAGATTCCTTGGCCTCACTCCAGACCTACTGAGTCTGACTCTCTGAATGTGGAGCCCCACCTCCCAACTCTGCATCTGCATTTTAACAGCCCTCACAGAGGAATGACTGATGCCAAGGGCTTCCCAACCCCACTTAGAGAAATGCTGTTTGCGGGAGTATGGCAGGTACTGAAAACTGCTCTGCCTTCACCTTCAGAAATAAGGCCAAGGTCAACAGAGGAGGTCAAAGTCCAGTCGACACTCTTTTGGAAATAGGGCCTATTCTTCCAATAAGAGGATCTCAGTCTGTCCTCTTTCCTAATTCCAGAAATATCCACTGACGCCAGTTACCTGAGGAAAAATGGCAGGCGTGCGATGAAGGCTCAGCACTTGGTAGAGAAAAAACCTCCCTGTTCTTCAGCAGGCAGAGCTCATAGCAGCCATACTGGCACTGAGCACTTCCCACGAAGAGCACACACTGCAGAGACTTCTTCTACTGGCAGCGAAGAACAGGGGAGAAAATGCCCAAAGGCAGAGACATAGACTGTAAACCACGGGGTTTAAAAATGTACACCTACTTCCTAGGCCAAACAGAGAGATTCTCCTCAGCCTTAGAATAGTTGTGTAAAAGATCCATCTGTGCTCTTCTTCACACCATTGATGAAAGGGTTGAACAGGATGGAACCAAGGCTAGAAGCTGCCTTTTAGATTATTGTAGAACCCCAGTCTGGCTATAGTATTGAGCCAATTGAGAATTCATTTGCCTTTAGGAACTCTCCCTTGAGAGACAAGTAATAGTCTGAAGGCTGCTTGGAGTATCTCAAGTCAGAAACTAGTGTGTGAGCCAAATGCTTAATCAGGCAAATATTCCTACAAGACAGTCAGGTGGTCCAAGTGATGGCAAAAGTTAAATGCACTGGCCAAGTCCTGCCCAGCAGGGCTTGAATTTGCACTTGGCAAGTTCTATTTCTCTCCTGCTCCTTTATGTGCACACTCTATTTATGTATGTTAATATCCTCACTTAGGCTAAGGTCAAACTCTGTTCTTCCCAGTTCTGGCCAGAAAGATTTCGTGTCTTACAGGTATCTGATCTTATCTTTGTTGATATTTTCACTGTGAGGGATTCCCTAAAGAAGGTCGTTGGATAAGTGCCCATCCTCTAGGAAAATTATTGCAGTCCTCGGGTGCAATGAGAAAGCCTGAGGACGATGTAGCCAGTGTTTTGTAAAGCGAAACCTATTTCATTGAAAGGGCTGTCCTTTATCCTGAGATTGTTTGCTTCTCTTTTTGTGTTTAAAGAAAACCCTTTCTAGGAAATGATAATTTGAAGTTGTTTTGTCTTGCTTGTTCCTTTACTTGGAAACATAAAAACCTGGCAACCTACTGCCAGTCTCCCCAGGTTTTTGGTTTGTGATAGCTGCCAGTCTTGGGAACCTAGTTTAATTGGTTTCAGTTCTGCTAGAACCTCTAGGTACCTTCTATCACCACTTCCATCCTAAGTGCTTATAAATTACCTGCTTCATAATCTGTGGCAGAATTTCTCCAAGGATTGACATCAAGCTTACAGCTCTGGAGTTTACAGTATACTGGTCTGCAGTTTCGTTCTTTAAGAAAATTGGGATGCTGCCCATGTGCAGTCCTTTGATATCCCTCCTGTTCTCTCCGATTGCACAGGACAGCAGCTAATGCAAGGCAGTTCCGTTTGCTCTTCTTATAATGTTCTTTTCCCTATAGAGTTGGACATGCATATACATGTTGTTTGGGGAATTTGCAGCACATCCAATGAAAGTGTAATTCCCAACTAACAGTCAAATCCTTCTCTTTGGAGCTACCCAGAACACACCTACCCTCTCTTCCATATGACAGCCCTTCAGAGACTCGAAGACAGTGTGTGACTCTCCTTTGAGTTAAGAGCACCAGCTGAGTCAGACAGTTGCGAGTGACAAGCCCAGCTTCACTCCCTCTCGGCTGTCGGAGCCCAGGTGAGTTACTTGTTTTTTTTTCTCTCCACCTGTTTTTTTTTTTTTTTTTTTTAGGCTGATTTATAAAATGAAGGTTAAAAAACTCCACCTCATTGGTTCATTGTGTGATAAATGGTGTGATGTAAAGTTGATTTACAAAATGAGGGTAAAAAAAAACCCACTTCATTGGTTCGTTGTGTGATAAATGATGTGATATATGTAAAGAGCTTAACCCAGTGCCTGGCAGAGTGAGGAGTCTGTGAATGTGAGCTCTTTCCCTCTTCGATTTATAAAGAATCAGGTGGGCATTTTAAACATCAGGGCTATTGGAGAAATGGGGTGAGCAACGGGGTGAGGGAGGTGGCAGACCCTTAAGATCAGGTCTTTCTCTCCCCTGAGGTTGTCTCTTTTCTGTTATCTTGATGTTTGTTTGCTAGTGCCAGGGGAGAGGCTATCAAGCAGAATCTCAGGAAAGTTTATTTTCAAGAGCTGGAGAGCTATTTGTTGACATATTGAACTGTCTCTTGTTTATTCTTATTTCCCTGAGCAGCTAGCCCAAACTCAATTACTTTTTGTGAGGCAGCAGGCATGTGACACTTCCTACTAGCTGTATTGATCAATGTAGACTGGGCCGGACGTGAGAGATCTGAGATGCTAAACGGCATTTTCTGGGCTTTTCCTTCCCTAGTAGGCCTCCTCTCTCTGTGTCTATAGAGACACTGATATGAACAAAACGAAAATCTGGGACCCAAATGGCCTGAGCCTGCAAGCACTCTTGCTAGGTAGCCAGCTTAGAAGCCTGCTGATGATTAATGGTCACGATGAACCAGAACTTGAACTCCTGGAGTGTCCAGAGTCAGAGTGGTTTTCTAACAGAACTCTTTGCACACCCTGGGTTTTGCAAGCAATTGCATGATATGAACTCCAAATGCCATTGCAGCTAGAAAAAGTTTGGAAGGAGACACACCCAACTGTGAACAGACAGAGGAATGGAACTTGAGGGGATGAAGTCGGGTGGGGTAGGTGCAGGACTGGCTTTATCTGTAGGTAGGATTTCAAGTTTTTATCCTGAGAATATATTCCTAGATTACTTGTGTAATTCTTAGGCATAAATAACAGTAGAAAAATAAGAAATTGGATTTAAAAAATTATAATAAAAAATAAAAGTAAGCCATTAGAGACAGTTTTCAGAGGTCACTACTGACCAAGGATCTCAGTGATACAAGAATTAAGCCTATTGGAGGAGAAAGGTTACTTGGGTGGGGAGATGTTGGGGGCCCTTAGAGAGAGGAGAGGAGAGGGCTAGAGATAGAACTGTAGAGGAACATACCTTTTAAAAGAAAGAAAAATATTTTTTCTTCTAATACAATAATATTTATATGGACAGATGAGAAAATACAGCTAAGAAAAACAAAAATAAAAATTCTCTTTAATCTTGTCACTCAGGTATGGTCACTGTTAACATTTTGGTATACATCTTTCCAAACTATATTTTTTTTCTATGCAAAAATATACATATTTATTTTATAAAAATCAGATAATAATTTTTACTGTACATTGCAGATGTACAATGATTTGTTTAATCATTTAGTGGGTTGGGTTCTAACACTGGCATTTAGGTAATTTCCAAGTTTTTAATGATCATAAACAACAGTGCTTTCTAGCTGTGTGACCTTGGGAAAGCTAACTAACCTCTCTGTGCCTTATCTGCAAATGAGAGTGATAATACCTACCTCATAGGGCTGCTGTGAGCAGCAAATGAAATTTTACATGTATAGTGCTTAGCACAGTGCCTGGCACAGTAAAAATTAGCTGTTATTATGAAGTATAATAATAATAATTGTTGGGTTCCCTGTGAGTACTTTTTTGGTTTAAGGTAGAGGGAAAGTGATTGGAAGTTTTCTCTTTGAGCAGTATAGTACAGTGAGTTCTGGAGTCAAATGGAGCTGTATTGTTTTGGTCATGTCAATTCACTTTGCCAAGACTCAGTTTTCTTATCTGTAAACTGAGAATTAAAAACACCTAGTTTACCGGATAGATGTTAGGATCAAATGAGAGAATGCATGTAAAACCCTCAGTGTAGTTCATGGCATGTAGCAAGAGCTTCAAGTCAGTTGGTATTATTATTATTACTATTATTATTATCACGATGATGATTCAGCCATTAGTGGGGGTAGGAAGAGCACAGTGGCACTTGGGGAGTGTTTCTAATCACTTGTCTGTTTACAAAGAGAGGAAACTAGTCTGATTCTGGAATCAGACTAACTTGAACTCATATCAGGGCTTTGCCATGTGCTGGCTCTATGATATTGGTTACAATTTCTCTAAGCACCTCTCACCATTTGTGAAAGAATATGTTATATACACACACACAAATATATATAATAAAACTGAATCATTGCTATACACCTGAAATTAACATAACGTTATAAATCAATTGTACTTCAATAAAAAATAAAATTGAAAAAAAAAGAAAATGAAGGAAAAAATTTCTAAAGCATAAATAAGTGGGAATGGCGTCAGTGCCTACCTTGCAGGTGTGGCCACAAGGTGTGAAGGATATAAAACAAGTGTAGTGCTTAGTCTGAGTGCCCAGGTATTGTTGGGTGATAATGATGTTTGCTTGTTGGAGCATGGGGAGGTTTATAACAAGCTGAATGCCTCCCCCTAGCCCCTAGATTCTGAGTCCCGGAGTACTTCAACTTCACCTAAAGGCGTTCCCCTATTTGGGGCTCAGGGACCATTTCTGCCCTTAGTATAAGGGTTGGAGGGCTCCTGATTCAGAAGGCTCTGGCAAACCTTCCTGTTAATTCTACCCTGATCTTGTGCCCCAGTTCTAGAAAGCAGGCTGAAGTCCTGCTTCTAGGAGCAAGCTCTCACCTGGTATGCTTAAGATTAGCATGCTTTTCTTGCCAGCTGTCTGGATGCCCTGGAGCCTCATTGTTGAATTCTAACCCTGTGGCGGGGTAGCTGGTTGCCAGATTTGGAGTCTCTGACACTAGGGCCAGTTGGCTTTTTAATTGTCACCATTGTGGGGCTCTCTTAAGCCTCATGGCCCATCCTTCCAAACTCTGCTTTACCCGCACCTGAACCCACTCCTCTCCACTGCTCCACTCGGCCTCCAGCCCTGTGCCCTCTATCCCCTGCCTGCTCTTCCACCACCCACTGGTGGTAGCGCCTGGCTCCCACGACCCTGGTGTCTGCTCAGCCACAGAGAGAACGCCTCATTTCCTGAGCCAAGGCCCTTTTGGTCTCATGTCTTTACTTGTGTGACTCTCTTCTTTCCTTTGGGATGGCCAGAGGTGGGCAGAGTGGGCTGGTGCAGCTCCTGGGGGCGAGGGGAAGAAGGGTGGAGTTGCATAGACCAAGTGCTAAAGTGGAGCTTCTGGAGGGCTGTCAAGTGAAAGGCGGCCAGAGGCAAATGTCAGAGCCTATATAGAGGCAGGAATCTGGGACCAGAGAGACAGAGCAAGCACTAGCAAGTCAGGAGCAGTGGGGCGGGTGGGCGGGCAGGCAGGCTGGCTGGCTGGCGGGCAGGAGGGGGGCGTGGCAGGGGATAGCTAAGGGAGATTGCAGAGAACAGCTGCTGGTACTGGGTCTTACTTTAATGAACTGACTGGGCATGGGGCATAAGTAAATTGGCCAGACCAAAACAACTAGGGGCGCAAAGGACATACTCCCTCTCTTCTCCCTGACTGGCAAGGTAAGATCTTTCCGGGTTTTGCCTGGTGGGAAACTGTGGCATGTTCAGGGATTTTTGTGAAGATGTGGTAGGTGGGAGTGGTCATCTATGGCTGCCCTTTTGACCCATCTTTCCCATTGCACCAATTATTAGAGGAACCACGGTCCTAGCATGGGGCCACTATTTCAGATAAGGTGGATCATTATAGCACAGCAGAGAAGAGTAGGGGTCTCTGGAGTTGGGTGGGCCTGGGAATCCAAGTGACTGCAGGCAAATTATGAAGCCTCTCTGGACCTTAGTTTTCTCCTTTGTCAGATGGGGATTTTTGAGGATGACCATCACTGAGGATGACCAAAATCTCTCAGTGTTGCTGTGGGAACCAAATAAGACAGTGCATGTAAAGTGCCCAGTAGGGTGCTTGCCAGTCATCATATGCTCAAGAAATGTTGAGCATTTGGCACTTTGGTTGCTAGCATTCTCAGTATTATTATGGAGGCATGCTGCACCAGACTGATGAGTTTTGTGACATTGTCCCAAATGAGCAAGTGTTCCACTGGGGGCATGAGCAGGCTGAGGGGACATGTCAACACTGTGTAATGTGTGTGTTAGCTTCCAAGTTCTGTGCCAAGAAGCTCTGGGCTTACCCACCCACTCTTACCCAGTTGTCAGAGAAGCTTGAAGTTTGTACTTCCTATAGACTGAGCTTCAAGTGAACCATGATCTAGGACATCAGAGAGATAACTGAATGTAGCCTTAGGGATGCCAAAGGCTAGGCAACCCCAAGGAGTAAATGATAGTCAAGACCAACAGTTTCTAGTGTTTCAGTGCTCTTATTCTAGCCCCAACCCCAACTAATCTGAGCACACTGGTAAAATGGGAATAATACCACTATTGTAAGATTCCAGTGCATAATGTTTATACATCCTGGTACACTGTAAACACTAAAGTGTACTGCCTTGAACACACTAGGTGAGCAGTAAGTGGTAGTAATAGTGGTGATTTTTGTTATTAAACATCAAAATGTTAATAAACAGGATTTTCAGTTTGTGGAATACTACTCTCATTGATCAGTTAAATGCCTTCCTTTTCCTGAGGAAGGCATTTAGGGCTATTAGAGTAGTGAAATGGGGATGAAAGCACCAGCAGAACTCAATGAGCGCTAGGAACTAATAGTTATCCTGGGGCAAAGGGTGTTCTCATCCAGGCCCTTGGCTGGCTTGCTAGTGCTGTGGTGGAAGAGAGTGTACTCCAGAACCTGCACTTCTCACAGTTTTCCAGAAGGTGGTGCTGCTGCTTCATTTCAACCAGGACCTCCCAGGCTCTGGGCTGCTGAAGCTGCCAGTGTTGATAGCTTTTATAAACTGAGAGTGTGTGCTGTGTGACTGAGCTGGTTGGTTTGAAAAGGATAGGGGTGGAAAGGCTATTTGCTTCAGCTTCAGATTTGTTTAATGCCATACAGCTTCTTTAACCTGAGAGGCCCATCTCTGATGCCACAGAGCCAGCAAACACACAAGAGGTCTCCATCATGAATCATTTGTCTATTTCCCCATCTTCTTGATACTGCCTTTTGACTGCTAAACTTGTTTCCTGTTTACAGATTTTCTTGGCACTTGGGCTTCAGCAGGACCCCTGATATAATTGCTCTAGAGGTTCTCTACACATTGTCCTTTGGCCATGGCAGATACATCAATATCCTTAAATTCACTGCAGTTCAGCAATGAGCTGAGGGAGGAAAATGGTGACACCCAAAATAGGGAGATGACCTTCTCCAGACCAATGCTAGAGAACAGAGCAGAGGGCCAAATTATGCCTTCTAGTGTCCAGCCTATGGTCTCAACTTCAGCATCAGACCCTGGAGGGATGTCCACCCAGCTGATGACATCCCCAGCCTTTGACCCCATGGCCACGTCTCTAATGGGAACAGCAAACTCTGGAGCTCTGTCCTCACCGCTCCTGTCAGACTCTGGGGCACTGTCCCCATTGTTAATGCCAACTTCAGATTCAGAGGCGCTGTCCCCATTGTTAATGCCAACCTCAGACTCTGGGCTGCTGTCCCCATTGCTAATGCCAGCCTCAGATTCTGGAACATTGTCTCCATTGCTGTCCACTTCAGAGTATGGATTAATGTCCCCAGGGCTGATGACGATTCCTGACTTTGGAACAATGTCCACAGCACTAACACCAACACCAGATTCTGAAGACATATCACCATTGGCAATGTCAGCCTCATCCTCTGAAGCAATGGCCACACCATTGATGCTAGCCCCAGATTCTGGAGAGCTCTCCCCACTGCTAATGCCAGATATTAACCCTGGAGAGATGTCCACACAGCCAGTGCCAGCTCCAGGCTTTGAAGGAATGTCACCACTGCAAATTACAGATGAAGACACTGAAGCAATGTCCAAAGTGTTAATGACTGCCCTGGTCTCTGGGGAGATCTCTTCACTGCTCATGTCAGGCACAGACTCTGAAGCAATCTCCTCACTGATAATGTCAGCCCTAACTTCTGAAGCAATGTCCACCCAACTAACGAGCACACAAGATTCTGGGGAAATGTCCACCCAGCTAATGTCAGGCCCAGACTCTGGAGTAGAGTCTTCACCACTAATGACAGCTCCAGGCTCTGGAGCCATTTCTTCACCACTCCTGTCAGTCCCCGAGGCTAGAGAAATGCCTACCTTGTCAAAACCAGCCCCAGATGCTGAGGCAGTGTCCCCACTGCTAATGATGGCTCTAACCTCTGGAGGGATGCCCAATCAGCTGATGCCAGCCCAAAGCTCTGGAGTGATGTCCTCGCAGTTAATCCAAAATCTAGATTCTCAGATTGTGTCTACTCCACCAATGAGAGCAACAGCCTCCGGGGAGATGTCTGCATCATCAGAGAGAGCCTCAGATTCTGGAGCAAGGTCGACACTGCGAATGAGAACCCCAGCCTCTGGCAATATGTCCACACTGCTAAAGACAGTCCCAGACTCTGCAGCACTGTCGACCCCACTGATGACGGCCACAACCTCTGGAGCCATGTCTGCAGAGCCACTGCCAACCGCAGCCTCTAGAGGAATGTCCACACACTTAACAACGGCTCAGACTTCTGGAGCCACACCCATGGGCTTTATGAAAGTCCCAGCCAGTGGGGCAAAGTCCACACCACGAATGAGAGCTCCAGCCTCGGGGGCAATGTCCATCCCACCCAGCGCAGCCTCCGTCTCTGAAACAGTATCTATGCTACAAATGACCACCCCAGCCTCTGGGTCAGGGTCCACACCACGAATAAGAGTGCCTGTCTCTGGAGCAACATCTAGGTCACAAAGGAGAGCCACAGCCTCGAGAGTGACAGCTGGATCACAAATGAGAGCCTCTGGAGCCATGTCCACCCCACAGATGACAGCCAAAGCCTCTGGATCCATGTCCTCACTATTAATGAGAGACACAGCCCCAGGAGTGATGTCCGTGCCACTGATGAGAGCTACGGCCTCAGGAGCATTGTCCAAGCCACTAACAACATCCAAAGCCTCAGAAGCAATGTTCATGCAGCAAACGACAACCGCAGCTTCTGGAGAGATCCCCACAATGCTAATGAGAGACATAGCTTCTGGAGCCATGTCCATGCCACAGATGACAGACGCTGCCTCTGCCGGGATGTCCACACCACTAATGAGAGGCCCAGCCTCTGGAGACGTGTCCACACCACAAATGACAGCCACAGCCTCTGGAAGCATGTCCATGCCCCTAATGAGAGCCCCCGGCCCTGGAGCCATGCCCACAGTGCTAATGAGATCCACAGTCTCTGGAAAGATGCCCAGTCAGCCAACAAGCACTCAAGACTTTGGGGGGATGTCCATGTCGTTCAAAAGAGTCATGACCTCTGGAGGGATGTCCACACCGCAGATGCAAGCCCCAGCCTCCGAAGTGATGTCCACACCAAAAATTAGAGCCCCAAGCTTTGGGGCAGTGTCCACACCCCTGATGAGAGCCTCAAACCCTGGAGAGGTGTCCACACTTCTCACAAGAGCTTCGTCCTCCGGAGAGATGTCCTCAGCACTAATAAGAACCCCAGCTTCTGGGGAGATAGCCACAACCCCTCTGAGAGCCCCAGCTTATGGAGCAATGTCTACTCCACAAAGAACAGCCACTGCCTCTGGCATGATGTCCATGCCACAAATGAGGGCTCCAATCTCTGGGCCAATGTCCACACCACTCATGAGATCCACGGCCTCTGGAGTGATGTCTATGCCTCAAATGACAGCCGTGGCCTCTGGAGGGGTGTCCATGCCATTGTTGAGGGCCCCAGCCTCTGGAGCAACATCTGCACCACAGATGCCCACAGCAGCATCTGCAGAGGTGTGCACGCTATCCATGCGAGCTCCCAGCTTGGGAGTGATGTCCCCACCATTATTAAGGGCTCCAGCCTCTGGAATTATGTGTACACCCCCTAGGAGACCCTCAGTCTCTGAAGGTGTGTCCACAGAGTTCATAAAAGCACCAGCCTCTGTAAAGATGACCACCTCACAAACCACAGCCATGGCCTCTGGAGGGACGTCCAAGCCATTCATGAGAGCCACAGCCTCTGGAGTAACACCCATGCCAGTGATGTCTGCCATGGCTTCTGGAGAGGCATCCATGCCGCTAATGAAAAACCTGTCATCTGGGGCAAGGTCCACACTGCAAACAAGAGTTGTGAGTTCTGGATCAATGTCCTTGCCACAAACGACCTACACAACCTCTGGAAAGATGTCCGCACCACCAATGAGAGCCTCGGCTTCCGGAGCCACATCCACACCACTTATGAGAGCCTCGGCTTCTGGAATGATGTCCATGCCACTTCTAAGACCCATATCCTCTGGGGGGATGTCCATGCCACTAATGAAGGCCACAGTCCCAGGAGCCATGTCCGCATCCCAAATGGCAGCCCCAGCCCCTGGAATGATGCCCACCCTGGGAATCAAAGCCACAGACTCTGGGGAATCATCTGCCCCTCGCATCAGTGTCACAGCCTCTGGATCAAAGTCCACACCACAGGCGACGACCACCACCCCCAAAACAGTAAAGCCACCACCAGAGGAAGTCCAATCTTTTGGCATGCTGACCCCAGCACTCTGTTACCTCTTAGAAGAACAGGAAGCAGCCCGGGGTTCATGCCCTGAGGAAGAGGAGGTGGAGATTGATGAGGAGAAGCAAATGAAGGGATTTTTGAACGATTCAGAGAAAATGGCCTTTCTGGTGTCTCTTCATCTGGGGGCAGCAGAGAGGTGGTCCATCTTGCAGATGGAGGTAGGAAACCCCCTCACCAGTGAAGATAAATCTTTCCTGAGAAGATCCCAGGGCTTATATGACTCCCTGTCTGAAATTGACATCCTCAGTGCAGTTCTCTGCCATCCCAAGCAAGGCCAGAAGTCAGTCAGGCAGTATGCCACTGACTTCCTTCTGCTGGCCCGACATTTGTCTTGGTCCGATGCCATTCTGCGGACCAGGTTCCTGGAAGGACTCTCTGAAGCTGTTGCCACCAAAATGGGCCGGATCTTCCTGAAGGTGGCTGGCAGCCTAAAGGAGCTGATAGATAGGTCTCTCTATACCGAGTGCCAGCTGGCCGGAGAGAAGAATTCCCGAGGCAGCTCCAGCCAGGTTCTGACATCACCCTGTAAGCGGAATAGCGAGGAGGCAATGGAGAATGAATTGAACCCCCAGCAGCAGACTGAGGAGGTAATGATGGGGAAATACATTCAAGGTTTCTGAATAGAAAACTGAAGGCATCCTGCTCCTTTGTGTAGACTAAGGAAGAGGCTGGGGGAGGCCACTGAGTTCCTAGACCATAAGCCCCAACCTGGAATTTCATCAGTAGGCCTGGTTAGACCCTTATTTTGGGCATATTAACCCAAACTCCATTAACTTTGTGGAGCCTTGCCCTACCCGAGATACTCAGGGCGTGGGGGTGGTTAAAGGTCTAAATCTTCTGATGGAACTGGTTGGGCTCAGTCCCAACTTGCTACTACTGATTCCAAGTCCAGTTCTAAAAGAGGGGTCATGTTTTGGAGGCTGGGTCCCAACTACAGCCACGTATGTTTTAGACCCAGGTCACTAGGGAATTTGGCCAGTCTAGTCCTTGGTCACACTTTTTATACAAATAAGGTACATTGGCTGAGTTCCTTGACGTGCTAAGTGATTGAGATTATCCAGGTAGAACCCCACTTGTCATAGTAAGCATGGCTCTTACATATGCTGTTTTTTTTCTCACTCCCAGCACCAGCATGTTCCCAAACGCTGTTACTACCTGAAAGAGCATGAAGACCCTCAAGAAGGTCTGCATGACCACCTTCGAAAGAGCACAGGCCATCAGAAGGCCCCCACTAACAAGTAATGCTACCTGGACTCTTCTGTGATATCCAACTTGGCTGCTAACTTGAGGACTGGTTCCTAGACTCATTCCATGCAGATATATCATTAAAACTTGTGGCCTTTCCCCCTTCAGCACCCCCTCCAGGTGCATCCCACCCTATCCCCCACTTGGTTGACTTGACCTTCTCTTTCACCCCACATGCCTTTGACCTGCCCCAATGATCAGAACGTGGACTTCAAGAATGTTCAGTGTATGAGGTTCTGAACTCCCATTACCAACAAGGACAGTGCTAGTTCCTGGTCCAGGGAGAAGTCTAGGCAGGAGAAACTATGTCCTACCTCAAAAACACCTTAGAGTGTCTTGCCACATGTCATCAGGCAAACTTGAGGAAGCCCTGGTCCCATTTCACCTGGCAGGGGAGCCCATAAGGAGAGTGATGCCCACTCCAATACCATCCTTTTCATCCACTATACTTGTCCCTATATGCCCCAACTCATAGCACTTAAATTTGGTCTCCAAGGCCCTTGCCCTGTTTATAGTCTCCATCCTGAACCATTCGTTTTGACCATAGTAATAATCTTAGTAATAGCTAATGTTTATTGTTTATGTACTATGTAACAGGTAGTGGGCTAAACTCTTGACAAGCATCATCTCACTACATTCTTACCATAACCCAACTTGTTCTTCTGTTGTCAACTTCTGAAGTCTTGATCTATTGTCAGTGGCCATTGTCTCGTCCCTCAGTGTGAAATTTCTAGCTCTGACCTTTGGGTGACCTCCTCAGTTGTTAATTGCCCTCACTCCCCTTGGCTATTGTGCTTTGTGGCCAGCACTCTTGATAAAGATCTTGGTCTTTAAACAGGCATAGATAGAACATAATGTGAGCAGTGTTTGCCTTAATGTGGTGGGATTATGGGTGTTTTAATGTTCTTCTTTTTACTTCTCTGTACTTTCCAGATTCTCTACAGTAAGCATGTATTACATTTGTAATCGTTAAAGTAAATAAAGTTCATTTACGAAAAAAAGAATTAACTGTGGCTAACAGAATTTGATTTATTGAGTCCTTCATTCAGTCAATATTTATTATCTAACATGTGTCAGCCATTGTTTTGGGGACAGACAGGTAAGAACATTGATCAAATGAAAACTTCATTCCAACAGAAGAGGGAGACAGACAATAAGTAAGAAAGCAGTAACTAAGATAGGTTGAAACCATGGTGAAGAATATAAAGACAGGAAATAAGGATAATGGGGAATTTGATACTAACAGAGAAAATTTATTTATTCAATAATAGTCCATGTAATTGGGTTACTCAAATATCTTTTAAAAACAGTAGGGGTGACATGATTAGAAACACATTTTAGAAAACTAACTTGAACAGAGGAGCCTGGCAGGCTACAGTCCATGGGGTCACAAAGAGTCAGACACGACTGAGTGCCTGAGCATAACAGGTGACTGACTCTTCAGATGACTCAATCTAGAGTCAGGGCAGTGGGTATGAAAAGAAGCACAGAGACCAAATCTTCTCTGAGGGTTCAAGTCTGCTGCTCCATTACCCTAAACATTGGATCTGATTCCAGGAAGAGGAAAATGATTCTCAGAAAAAAGAAAGATTAGCAGACAAATTGGCAGCCCCATGGTGATATAGAGAAGAATCTGGCTCTGTGGGCTGCCTGTGGATGCATCAATCATGAGTGCTGTTGCCTCAGAGCCAGGGGAGGAGGGCAGGGGAGGAAGAGGGTTTGACTGATTGGGAAACCAAAATTCTAGGTAGTGGGGCTCTGGGGACTCAGTTGTCCTCTCTTATCTGACCCTGTTGGCTCATACCTGGTCCAGTCCAGGCCAGAGTGGATTTTTGTATCTCCATGTTCAGCCAGAGTTGCTTTTAGCTCAGGGAGATGGCTGTTGACTTTCTTGAAAAAGAAATTGATGACGCAGAATCACAATTTGTGTCTGGAATCTATATAGGGGAAGGCAAATGTCTTAAAAATGAAAAGTAATTTTCTGATCACCATGGTAATGGAGAATGATCACAAGTCTCTGCTTCATTTTTCACCTCAGTCATTCTTTTTCCCTTGGCTTTTGCCCCTCCTGTCCTTTAAGCTAGTGTCACTAGAGATAAATGGAATAAATGAAGCCTGATCATATCCTGTAAAATTGTAAGAGATTTGATTTAGGTCATATCTGAATGGTCTAGTGGTTTTCCCTACTTTCTTCAATTTAAGTCTGAATTTGGCAATAAGGAGTTCATGATCTGAGCCACAGTCAGTTCCTGGCCTGATTTTTGCTGACCCTATAGAGCTTCTCCATCTTTGGCTGCAAAGAATATAATCAATCTGATTTCAGTATAGGCCCTCTGATGATGTCCATGTGTAGAGTCTTCTCTTGTGTTGTTGGAAGAGGGTGTTTGCTATGACCAGTGCGTTCTCTTGGCAAAAGTCTATGAGCCTTTGCCCTGCTTCATTCTGTACTCCAAGGCCAAATTTGCCTCTTACTCCAGGTGTTTCTTGACTTCCTACTTTTGCATTTCAGTCCCCATACAATGAAAAGGACATCTTTTGGTGGGGTGTTAGTTCTAGAACGTCTTGTAGATCTTCATAGAACTGTTCAACTTCAGCTTCTTCAGCATTACTGGTCAGGGCATAGACTTGGATTACTCTGATATTGCATGGTTTGCTTTGGAAACAAACAGAGATCATTCTGTCATTTTTGAGATTGCATCCAAGTACTGCATTTTGGACTCTTTTGTTGACTATGAAGGCTACTCCATTTCTTCTAAGGGAGCCTTGCCCACAGTAGTATATATCATGGTCATCTGAGTTAAATTCACCCATTCTAGTCCATTTTAGTTTGCTGATTCCTAAAATGTCGATGTTCACTCTTGCCATCTCCTGTTTGACCACTTCCAATTTGCCTTAACTCATGGACCTAACATTCCAGGTTCATATGCAATATTGCTCTTTATAGCATCGGACTTTGCTTCTATCACCAGTCCCATCCACAACTGGGTGTTGTTTTTGCTTTGGCTCCATCTCTTCATTCTTTCTGGAGTTATTTCTCCACTGACTTCCAGTAGCATATTGGGCACCTACCAAACTGAGGAGTTCATGTTTCAGTGTCCTATCTTTTTGCCTTTTCATACTGTTCATGGGGTTCTCAAGGCAAGAATACTGAAGTGGTTTGCCATTCCTTTCTGCAGTGGACCATGTTTTGTCCAAACTCTTCCCCATGACCCATCTGTCTTGGGTGGCCCTACATAGCGTGGCTCATAGTTTCATTGAGTTAGACAAGGCTGTGGTCCATTTGATCAGATTGGTTAGTTTTCTGTGACTGTGGTTTTCAGTCTGTCTGCCCTCTGATGGAGTAGGATAAGAGACTTACGGAAGCTTCTTGATGGGAGGGACTGACTAAGGGGGAAACTGGGTCTTGTTCTGATGGGTGGGACCATGCTCAGTAAATCTTTAATCCAATTTGCTGTTGATGGGTGGATCTGTGTTCCCTCCCGGTTATTTCAGTTCAGTTCAGTCACTCAGTCCTATCACACTCTTTGTGACCCCATGAATCACAGCACACCAGGCTGCCCTATCCATCACCAACTCCTGGAGTCTACCCAAACCCATGTCCATCGAGTCGGTGATGCCATCCAGGCATCTCATACTCTGTCGTACCCTTCTCCTCCTGCCCCCAATCCTTCCCAGAGTTAGGGTATTTTCCAATGAGTCAACCCGGGGTCAAACTATGGTGGAGGTAATGAAGATAATGGTGACCTCCTTCAAAAGATCCCATGCATGTACTGCTACACTCAGTGTCCCCAAACCTGCAGCAAGCTACCACAAACCCACACCTCTGCTGGAGACTCCTGGACACTCCCAGACAAGTATGGGTCAGTCTCTTGTGGGGTCACTACTCCTTTTTCTTGGGTGCTGGTACACACAAGGTTCTGTTTGTATCCTCCAAGAGTCTATTTCCCAGTCCTGTGTAAGTTCTGGCAGCTCTATGGTGGGATGAATGGTGATCTCCTCCAAGAGGGCTTATGCCATATTCAAGTCTGCTGCACGGAGCCCAAGTATGCTGCACCCAGAGTCTCCTGTGGCAGTTCACTGCTGATGCTTACCTCCACAGGAGATGCACAAACACAGTTCTGCCTCAGTCTCTGTGAGGTCTCTGGGTTTTGGTGTGCACAAGGTTTGTTTGAGCCCTCTGAGCATCTCTGGTGAGAATGGGGTTTGATTCTAAATACAAATGCAAAAAGGGGAAATGGCTGTCTGAGGAGGCCTTACAAATAGCTGTGAAAAGAAGAGAAGTGAAAAGCAAGGGAGAAAAGGAAAGATATACCCATTTGAATGCAGAGTTCCAAAGAAGAGCAAGGAGAGATAAGAAAGCCTTCCTCAATGATCAATGCAAAGAAAGAGGAAAACAATAGAATAGGAAAGACTAGAGATCTCTTCAAGAAAATTAGAGATACCAATGGAACATTCATGCTAAGATGGACCCAATAAAGTACGGAAACAGTATGGACCTAACAGAAGTAGAAGATATTAAGAAGAGGTGGCAAAAATACACAGAAGAATTATGCAAAAAAGATCTTCATGACCCAGATAATCACAATGGTATGATCACCAACCTAGAGCCAGACATTCTGGAATGCAAAGTCAAGTGGGCCTTAGCAAGCATCACTGTGAACAAAGCTAGTGGAGGTGATGGAATTCCAGTTGAGCTATTTCAAATCCTAAAAGATGATGCTGTGAAAGTGCTACACTCAATATGCCAGCAAATTTGGAAAACTCAGCAATGGCCATAGGGCTGGAAAAGGTAAGTTTTCATTCCAATCCTAAAGAAAGACAATGCCGAAGAACACTCAAACTACCGGGCAACTGCACTCATCTCACACGCTAGCAAAGTGATGCTCAAAATTCTCCAAGTCAGGCTTCAACAGTACTTGAACTGTGAACTTCCAGATGTTCAAGCTGGTTTTGGAAAAGGCAGAGGAACCAGAGGTCAAATTGCCAACATCCAATGGATCACCGAAAAAGCAAGCATTTCAGAAAAATATCTACTTCTAATTTATTGACTATGCCGAAGACTTTGACTGTGTGGATCACAATAAACTGTGGAAAATTCTGAAAGAGATGGGAATACCAGGCCACCTGACCTGCTTGTTGAGAAACCTGTATACAGGTCAGGAGGCAAGTTAGAACTGGACGTGGAACAACAGACTGGTTCCAAATTGCGAAAGGAGTACATCAAGGCTGTGTATTGTTACCCTGCTTATTTAACTTATATACAGAGCACATCAGAGAAATGCTGGGCTGGATGAAGCACAAACGGGAATCAAGACTGCTGGGAGAAATATCACTAACCTCAGATCTGCAGATGACACCACCCTTATGGCAGAAAGCAAAGAAGAACTAAAGAGCCTCTTGATGAAAGTGAAAGAGGAGAGTGAAAATGTTGGCCTAAAACTCAACATTCAGAAAACTAAGATCATGGCATCTGGTCCCATCACTTCATGGCAAATAGATGGGTGAATAGTGACAGACTTTATTTTGGGGGGCCTCCAAAATCACTGCAGATGGTGAGTTCAGTGATGAAATTAAAAGGCGCTTGTTCCTTGGAAGAAAAATCATGACCAAACTAGACAGCATATTAAAAAGCAAAGACATTACCTTGCCCCCAAAAGTCTGTTTAGTCAAAACTATGGTTTTTTCAGTAGTCATGTATGGATGTGAGAGTTGGACTATAAAGAAAGCTGAGTTCAGAAGAATTGATGCTTTTCAACTGTAGTATTGGCGAAGACTCTTGAGAGTCCCTTGGACTGCAAGGAGATCCAACCAGTCCATCCTAAAGGAAATCAGTCCTGAATATTCATTGGAAGGACTGATGCTGAAGCTGAAACTACAATACTTTGGCCACCTGATGTGAAGAACTGACTCATTAGAAAAGACCCTGATGTTGGGAAAGATTGAAGGCAGGAGGAGAAGGGGACGACAGAGGATGAGATAGTTGGATGGCATCACTGACTCAGTGGACCTGAGTTTGAGTAAACTCCGGGAGTTGGTGATGAACAGGGAGGCCTGGTGTGCTGCAGTCCATGAGGTCAGAAAGGGTCGGACATGACTGAGTGACTGAACTGAGCTGAACTGAACTGATCATAACCTGCCAGAGCCCAGTTCCTGTTCCTCTCCCCACCTTAAAGTTATAAGCAGAAATGTTTCAAGAGTCATTCACCATCTACATGGAGCTGGGCTATCATATTCCCAAGTACTTAAGATGATTTTGCCTGCTGTAAGATGGCAGTTCAAGTTTCTCCAGGCCCCACTGCCCATAATTAAACATAAGGTCCCGTAAGCAGTAAAAGGGCTTCCCTGGGTCGCTTAGTGGTAAAGAATCTGCCTGCCAATGCAGGAGACTTGGGTTTGATCCCAGAGTTGGAAGATCCCCTGGAGGAGGTCATGGCAACCCACTCCAGTATTCTTGCCTGGAGAATCCCATGTACAGAGGAGTCTGGTTGACTGCAGTCCATGGGGTTGCAAAGAGTCAGACTTGACTGAGCCACTGAGCACAAGCAGTAAAAACTTGGATGTCACTGATGCCTGTGTGCACCTGTGTGTTACAGGACCTCAATCCTTTGAAGATTTCCTCCTCTTACTTGTGGAAGAGCCTGGCAGTTTTCCCATATTCTGATAGCCCTCTCCTGTTCTTCCATTCCTACCCTACCTCGTGGACATCCGCTGCCCATGTGGTCATGCGAGAGCAGCCACTCTGCCCCACTCCACCTGCTGGAGGGAGCCTCTGGCTAATGAGAATATGGAGGCTCCTGCAGGGTTGGGGCGTGGCTCACCATAAGCCAAGTCCACAGATCTCTTCAAAACCATTATCTTCCAGGTGACTAGATGCTAGGGACTGTTTCCAAACTCCCAGTTCTGGGGCGCAAGTGGAGAGCAAATGTCACCTTGGCCTGGTCCTCTACCCTTCTGCCATTCTCTCCCCCATCACCTGGTCTCTGTCTCTGCCCCTCAGGGACCAACAGTATATAGAACCTTCTCCTAAACATCACTTCCTCCATGAAAGTATAGGGTTGGAGTGACATTGAATGGCTATGCCTCAGACAGTATCTAAACACTTCTGTATCCCACTTTGAGGTAGCCTGGGATCCCACAACATTGGACTAGTTTCCTCAGATCAGATATAGGTTGCCTTCCCCTCAGTCTTTCCAATAGGCTTAAGGTATTCCCAACCTTATTGTCCAACCAGAATATTACAAGTAAAATATCTGGCCCTACCTCAGAGGTATAGAGAATTTTTTTTCTTCTGGACATATGTTTTCTTCTTTTATACCTGGTGTGAAAGCTCTGAAAATTTCAAACAGATGGGAGGGGGAAGCGATCAGTTCAATCATTTGTGAGTTAATGGGGAATTTATAGGAAAATAGACATTGTATTGTAGGAGGTTGAAATGACCATTGGAGGAGGAGACTTGACTTTGAGTACTTCTGTCTCTCTCTCTAACAAACTAGGTAGTTCTAGAGAGGCCTTATTACCACTCAGAGCCTCCGTTTCCTCTTCTCCAAAATGGGGTTAGTCATCACCATCCTGCTAACCTCACAGCATCGTGGGATAAATGTTGTGAAAGTGTTTGGAAAAATGAAATGCAAGGTGTGAAAATGTAAGATCTTTTTATTACCCTTACACCTAAGCTCAGCCCTGAGAAGGTTGGGGAGTGGGTAGGATAGGGCTAGTTGAGACATAATCAGCATCTAGTCTCTTTGGAGATGCAGTCTAAACTGAGGGGAAAGATCTAAAAGTAAATCCTTGGCTGAAGACTGGCATAAGACACACATTAATATTGACATCTGTGGAGCATTTATCAGGGGTCCAAATTCTGGACTGCCTGCTTCATCTGTATTATCCTGTGTCATCTTCAAAACAACCATGTGAAGTGTGTGCTCTCATTAGTCGTATTTTATTTTATTCTTTTACCAAGAATCTCTGTCACAAAGAGTTTGAGTAAGTGGCCCCAGGCTAAAAAGGAGCAGAGCTGGAATTTGAACACATGGAGTCTGACCACAGAGCCCCACAGTGATCATTCCACTATATAGGCACAGCTTAATTATTTACAGCCAGATGGTCACTGTGAAGGCTTATCCTGTCACCCGGGACAATTTTGCCACCCAACAGTAGCCAACATTTGAAGCTTATAAAGTCTGAGGCCTGAGCAAAAGTGGCCCTGCTTTCTCCCTTCCCCATCTTAGATCCAGATGTGAATCCTCCTGTGGCATTTGGGAAAAGTCTTTCGTATTCAAGGAAAAGAATCAATCATTGAGGGATGGTACTGAACTCAGGAGGTTCTTCCCAGGGGCTAGCTTCAGCCCCAAAGTAGAACAGCTTCTGTTCTGGGTTCTGGTCACAGAAAGAAGGTAAGATTCTCCTCTGGGCATCATCCCATAGAGGAAAAAAATGCCTCTTGGACCCCAGCATATATGGAAGGGTATAGGACTCTGAAAGTGGAAGGATTTTTTGTGGTTACAGCAGGAGCTGTTTTTTTTCTTTCTCAGCACTTATTTTCCCTCTTTGTCATTCCTCTCTCAAGAAAGGAGTGTGGGGGGAAATGGATAAGGAAGGAAGATGATCAGTCTTTTAGATATTCTATGTCCTTGTCTTCCAACGTCATCCTCTTCTGCCCTCTCCCACCACACCTTGGAAAGTGATCCTATTAATAGTTCTAACATTGGGATGAGTGTACACATTAAAAGGCATCATTTAGTCCACCTCTCAACCCCCTTCCTTATTGAGTGAAGGAGGTCAGTTGTATGGTAATGGATGGTAACTAGACCTTTGGTGGTGATCTCTTCGTAGTGCATACATATGTTGATTTATAATGTTATACAATTGAAACCTGTAATGTTGTACACCTGAAACTTATATAATATTATATACCATTTTATCTCAATTTTTAAAAGGGTATATATGAATCAGAGTATATTTATTTTTTTATTTTTTTTATTAAACATTTTTTTAATTAGTTTTGCCAAACAATGACATGATATCACCATGGGTTCACATATGCTCCCCCTCCATAACCACCCTCCTTCCTCCCTCCCCCCGGGAAATCTCGTTGCACCAGTCCCAAGCATCAATCCTGAGCCAGCTATTGCTTAGACATATGATAATTAACATGTTTCAATGCCATTCTCCCATATCATCCCACCCTTTCCCTCATCCACAGAGGCCCTGAGTCTATTCTATACATCTGTGTTCCTTTTGCTGTCTCGCATGCTGGGTTCTCATTACCGTCTTCCTAAATTCCATATATATGCGTTAATATACTGTATTGTTGTTTTTGCTTCTGGCTTACTTCACTCTGGATAATGGGCTCCAGTTTCGTCCATCTGAGTAGAACTGATTCAAATGAATTTTTCCTTAATTCTGAGTAATATTCCATTGTGTATATGTACCACAGCTTTCTTATCTATTCATCAGTTGATGGGCATCTAGGTTGGTTCCATGTCCTGGCTATTGTAAACAATGCAGCGATGAACATTAGGGTACACGTGTCTCTTTCAATTCTGGTTTCCTTGGTATATATGCCCAACAGTGGGATTGCTGGGTCATATGGCAGGACTATATGCAGTTTTTTAAGGAACCTCCACACTGTTTTCCATAGAGGCTGTATTAGTTTGCAATCCCACCAACAGTGTAAGAGAGTTCCCTTTTCTCCACATCCTCTCCAGCATTTATTACTTGTGGATTTTTGGATTGCAGCCATTCTGAGTGGTGTAAAGTGATATCTCATTGTGGTTTTGATTTGCATTTCTCTGATAATGAGTGATGTTGAGCATCTTTTCATGTGTTTGTTAGCCATTTTTATGTCTTTTTTGGAGAAACGTCTGTTCAATTCTTTGGCCCACTTTTTGATTGGGTTGTTTATTTTCCTAGAAAGGAGCTGCAGGAGTTGCTTGTATATTTTTGAGATTAATTGTTTGTCCGTTGCTTCATTGGCTATTATTTTCTCCCATTCTGAAGGCTGTCTTTTCACCTTGCTTATAGTTTCCTTTGCAGTGCAGAAGCTTTTAATTTTAATTAGGTCCCATTTGTTTATTCGTGCTTTTATTTCCAATATTCTGGGAGGTGGGTCATGTAGGATCCTGCTTTGGTTGATGTCAGAGAGTGTTTTCCCAATGTTATCCTCTAGGAGTTTTATAGCTTCTGCTCTTATGCTTAGATCTTTGATCCATTTTGAATTTATCTTTGTGTATGGTGTTAGAAAGTGTTCTAATTTCATTCTTTTACAAGTGGCTATCCAGTTTTCCCAGCACCACTTGTTAAAGAGGTTGTCTTTTCTCCAT
>ML663456.1:0-32578 GCA_007570785.1 Antilocapra americana | reverse complement strand
TGAAAAAGACCTCTGGTAGCTTGATAGGAATTGCATTGAATCTATAGATTGCTTTGGGTAGTATACTCATTTTCACTATATTGATTCTTCCAATCCACGAACACGGCACATTTCTCCATCTGTTTGTGTCTTCTTTGATTTCTTTCATCAGTGTTTTATAGTTTTCTATATACAAGTCTTTTGTTTCTTTAGGTAGAAATACTCCTAAGTATTTTATTCTTTTTGATTCGATGGTGAATGGAATTGTTTCCATAATTTCTTTTTCTGTTTTTTCATTGTTAGTGTATAGAAATGCCAGGGATTTCTGTGTGTTGATTTTGTATCCTGAAACTTTACTATATTCACTGATTAGCTCTAGTAATTTTCTCGTAGAGTCTTTAGGGTTTTCAATATAGAGGATCATGTCATCTGCAAACAGAGAGTGAATCAGAGTATATTTAAAGTATTCTAGAGGCATTGTTGATAAAACAGTATTCACATTTAAAAAAAGGCACCAGATACTTCTGGTTTGAGCAGCTTAATAGATAGTTTGAGTGGCTTCTCCCATTGTAAACTCAAAGAAATGATGAATGAAGTGTGGGGGTGGGAACTCACAGCTGGGAAAGAAAGGGAAATAAAGAAAGGGAAATCTCCAGGAGTAAATAGCAAAGAGGGATCTTAATGGCAGACCCCTTAATTTTTGAGCCCTCCAGGGGTATGTGATGGACCTAGAAGAGATATAGACTAGCCGGCAATAGAATATTTACACAGCACTTGAGGAGCTAAACTGTGAACTTCTAATTCTATACACTGCTCAACTATCACTCAAGAGTCAGTATGAAATGTAGACATTTTCCAACAAAGACTGAGTCAATTCACCACTCATATGAAAAGTGCTGCCCTTAAAGCTGGGCTGGTCTTGGGAAAGCTGGCAAGATTTGCAAAGAAAGCAACTCCTACCCTTTGACAACCTTTGCTGAGAATTTTACTGGTCTAAGCATTGATGTATAAATAGGTGCTGGACAGACTAACCATGGCTTTCCTACAATATCCTCTAATATCTTTTAAAAATTTATGTATTTTTTGGTCTGAGCTTTATTGAGCTATAATTTGCATGCCATATAATTCACCCATTTAAAGTGTACAATTCATTTTTTTCAGTATATACACCCACATAGTTGTGCAACCATAGCCACAATCTAATTTTATTTTTTACCACAATCTAGTTTAAGAACATTCTCATCACCTCAAGAAGAAACTCTGTACCCATTAAGCAGTTACTCCTCATTCTCCCTCCCCCCCAGCTCCTAGAAACCACTAATCTACTTTCTGTCTACAGTTTTACCTATTACATGTGCCTTTTTGCATCTGGTTTCTTTCACTTAGAATAATGTTTTCAAGGTTCATCCATGTTGTCACACATGTCAGTACTTATTACTTTTTCTAGCTGAATAATATTCCATTGTATGGATACACAACATTTTGCTTATACATTCTTCAGTTGGTGGACAATTTGTTTCCACATTTTGGCTATTATGATATGAATACTGCTGCTATGAACAGTCTTGTACAAGTTTTGTGTGAACATACATTTTCATTTCTGTTGGATACATACATAGGATTAAAATTGCTGGAGCATATAATTCTATGTTTAAACATGCGAGGAAAGCCAAACTATTTTGCATCATTTTACATCCCCATTAGCAGTATATGAGGAATCCAAGTTCTCCACATCCTCACCAACATTTGTTATTATCTATTTTGATTATGACTATTCTAGTAGGTATCTCATTGTGGTTTTGAATTGTATTTCCCTGATGGCTAAAGATACTGAGTTTCCCTCTAACATATTTTTATTACAAACTCAACTATCTTACAACATATTACTGTAAGTATTGTTAGAGACTTCACTTTTCAAGAGTATTCTGGGAGAAGCTACTGCTCCCCTTGCTCTCCAGCCCACCCTTACTATGCTATTGCCCTAAACCTTTTCAGGATTTAGGAGAGGGTGGGATCAGAAAGGCAAATTCTCATGGTCCTTCCCAGATACATAATAGCTTTCTTTCAATTGCTGCCTTCCATAACAAAGATTATTTCAGAACAAAGATGAATATGGGCTTGTATTTGGGGGTTTTCTGGAGACCCAGAAGCCCTGACTCAAAAGAAAATTCCTAGGGAAATATGGCCTCTTTCCTGTGAATTATTCCTCCTTCAATCCCAAACTAAAATAACCTAAACAAATAATTCATTGTTGTGGTCATTCATTGGGCTAAGACTCTCTTATTCTGATACCACTCAGAGTTTCTCCATAACCCAATCACCAAAGTTACTATCCTCCACCCTGATAAAAAAAAAGGAGAGAGGGAGAGAGAGAGAGACAGAGAATAAAACAAAATGAAAATCTGAAATGCAATTCCAGCTATGACAGTCAGTGACAAGTTGTGTGACCCTGGGCAAGTCACTTGATCATTCTGGGCCTCAGTAACCTCATCTTTGTGGTTGTTCAATTCTCATGAGGGAACCAGACAAGATGATAACTCCCTTCCTGTTTGGATGTGCTCTGGAGGTAGGAAGGTGTCTCAGCGGCATGGGGAGACGACTACTGGGGCAGAAGCCCAATCTGAGCCATTGCTAGAGGGCAGCATTGTATCAGCAATTATTCTAATGACACTGGCTGAGGTGTGGTCACCTCAGAATTCTTTAATCCAAAAACGTAGTCTTTTACTTTCCCAGAAATGGCATTCTTACAAAAGGAAGCAAATTTTTGGAAATCCGCAGAGAAACCAGAGAGAGAAGAATATTAGAGAAGAAAGTCTTGCTTTCTGCAAGTTTTATTGTTAAAACAAAACAAATAAGATTGAAAAGAAACGTTGTGCATTTTAACTTTAAATTAAACCTGTTTACTTTTGGTCTTATTTGGATACAATTGCACAGATATCTTTTCCTCTTTGAAGATTCCACCAGCACTACAAGGAAAGCGTTCAGATTTATTTGAAACTTCTTCCAGTGGTTTGATTCATGGATTCAGTGACAGAATTTCTTAGTAGGACATCTTACGATGGTATCTTTCCTTCCTTGGCTGATATTTATGAAAACCCTCAAATGGAATACTTAGGAAATGGATTTGTTATAAAGAATCATCCACAATTTCTCCATTAAATCTTTTGATGACTTGCTACGTTTCACAATGGCTAAGTTTCTGAATGTCTAGGTGACATTTCCAAATCATCTATCTGAGGCAAAAAACTATATGGCTGCAATAACTGTTCAAACCACGTATTTCTAGCTATGTATCCTTCAGTTAGTGTAGCTTCCTCAGTTCTCCTTTGAGGTCATGTGAAGTGAAAGTCACTCAGTTGTGTCCGACTCTTTGCGACTCCATGGACTATACAGTCCATGGAATTCTCCAAGCCAGAATACTGGAGTGGGTAGCCTTTCCTTTCACCAGGGGATCTTCCCAACCCAGGGATCCCTCACTGCAAGTGGATTCTTTACCAGCTGAGCCACAAGGGAAGCCCCCATGAGGTTATGTTCCTCCCCTAACCTCAATATGCACACATATTTTGTCTAGGAGCATCAGGGATTGTCTCATGTGTGACATGCCCATAAAGATAGCTCTCATCATTCATTAAGGGAAAGAAGAAAATGGACACATTGCAACTCTATAGCAGTGGTGGTAGATATAGTTACTCCAATTATTTGATAGTAACTGCTTTCAGCATTGTTGAGAAAGATTCTTTTTTTTAGATACCACCCTTTTTATTGACATATTTCATAATTGTCAGAATCATTTGGCTTATACATCATTTTATCAGTCAGTTCTATGCTTGAGGTGCTGCATTAGTTCATTAGTTTCTTTTTTTGTTATTTAGTCTAAATTGGAGTATAATTGCTTTATAATATTGTGTGGAGTTCTGCCATATATCAACATGAATCAGCTATAGGTATATGTATGTCCTCTCCCTCTTGACCCTCCTTCCATTTGGAATCCATAAGAAAGAGGGAAAATGAGAAATTCATTAGTAATGTCTGCTAAGAAAAGGGGTGAGGGTATATAAATAGAGAAAATTGCCAGCCTTAAGGTAATTCAAGCAAATGACTCCATTTCATTCTTAATAATGAGGAAAATAACATTTTTTAACAGCAAAGTATTATATTGTTGGGCTTCTCTGGTGGCGCAGATGGTACAGAATCTGGTTGCAATGCAGGAGACTCAGGTTTGATCCTTGGGTTGTGAAGATTCCCTGAAGAAGGGAATGGTTACTCACTGCAGTATTCTTGACTACAAAATCCCGTGGACTGAGCATATTATTGAAAGGTAACTGGGATATCTCAAAAAACACCCAGGCTATGGTTTGTCCTGGTTGGGAGGGTATAACTGATCCTCAAGAAACCTTAAAATCAGGGACTTGAATGCCACTACTATTCTTGGTTTTTCTCTTTGCTTTTCATGTCTGCATCTCTGCATATTGACTTACTTCTTTCTTCTCTATAGGCTATCTTTCTCCACATAGTGGGTGATCTAGGCCCCTAGGGCTAATCTGTCCAATATGGCAGCTATCCATCACGTGTGGTTATTGAGCACTCAAAGTATGGCTAGTCTAAATTGAGATGTTCTGACTTATAAGTGTAAAACACACACTGGATTTTGAATACAGAGTACTAGGGGAAAAAGAATGTAAAATATCCTATTAATTAAAAAAACATAGATTTCATATTTAAATGATAACATACTGGATTTATTGTGTTCAATAAAATATGTTATTAAAATTAATTCCACCTGTTTCCTCTCTTAATGTGGCAATTAGAACATTGAAAATTACATACTTGGCTCACACCATATTTTTATTGGACCCCTCTGCTTTACAGCATTACAACTTATATAGCTACTTGGGGAGTGATTGAATTCTTTGAACAAAGCACAAAAAATGAGATAAAGGGTACTTACTGGTGTGGACCAGAGGTCCACTCCTAGAGCATTCTTATGTGGACTGAGGGGGAGTCACGTGAGAACACAGCAGCTCCAGATGGAACACAGATTTGGGGCATCCTGAGAGACACTTCTCAGAAGCACAGAGGGGGCTCCTGGATTAAGAAAGGAGTAGATATCTTCCAATCTGGGATCGTCTTAAATGCCTTTTTAATAAAAACCATCTAGTTCTCACAGTCAATTGTGTAGCAAATTCTATTGCTTCTACCTCCATCCACTTTTCTCCCTCCTTAAGGTATCCTTCTCTTAGTTCAGTCACTGTCTTTTCAGCTGGAGTGAGGCTGTCACTGGCAAATGACCTTTAAATAAGCATCATCTACAACCAAAAGCACGTCTCTTCCCTCAAGTTAAGTATTTGGGAAGATACGTACTTATTTCCAAGCAAAAAGGTTTCAATTACATCCAGCTTCTGCTCATCATACATGCGACCAGGCCTAAGTCACTGAACTTCTCTGGGACTTGGTGTGCACATCTCTGAATGTTGTTGTTCAGTCACTCAATTGTGTCCAACCCTTTGCGACCCCATGGACTGCAGCACAGCAGGCTTCCCTGTCCTTCACCCATCTCCTGGAGCTTGCTCAAACTCATGTCCATTGAGTCAGTAATGCCATCCAAACATCCCATCCTCTGTCATCCCCTTCTCCTCCTGCCATCAACCTTTCCCAGCATTAGGGTTTTTTCTAATGAGTTGGCTCTTCGCATCAGGTGGCCAAACTATTGGAGCTTCAGCTTCAGCATCAGTCCTTCCAACGAATATTCAGGATTGATTTCCTTTAGGATTGACAGGTTTGATTTCCTTGCTGTCCAAGGGAATGTGGACTGATATGAACCCTACTTTCCATGATATGTGATATACTTTTGTATATGTTGTTCATATTCACAAATTCTAAAATGATGGCTTTTGAACCATCCTCTCCTTCTGAATGATCCTTTCCCGATATTTCCATATTATAGTCAACCACTCTGAATCCACTCTTTTTTCTTACTTTTTAGGAAAATGATTTATTTTTTGTTTTCACATGTATTCCAGCATTTGTGGGGGGAGGCACAAATGAGACTTTAGTTTATTCAATCAAATAGATATTTTAAAAGCAAGCAATTCAATGCTAATTGGCTAATTGCAATATAATTAACTGACTGTTTTAAATTCTAAAACCAATTATTTGATCAGTCACCAATTTCTTCTCTCTTCAGAAGTAGTGATACACTTTGGTGATACTCAGGAAAAAAAAACATTGTGAGACTCCATTAATATGCAAATTATGATTTTAGGGATTGGACTAAACTGCAAAAAGCAGTGGGGCAGGGCATCCTTTAGAACTGCCTTTGTTGCAGGGATACATCCAACAACAACTCTTATTTCTTTGAAGGTAGATTTGATCTTGGAAATGGCCAGAAATCACTGAAGGTCAAGTCTAGTGAGTAAGATGTATGTTTAAGCTGGGTAATAGTAAGTCTGTTTTAAAAAGATACATGGATGTAAAGCAATGATAGTAGTTTTATTATATCCCCAAGAGAGGATCCAGAGTGTTTATTGCAGTAGCATCCATTGTTAGGCTACGTGGGTAGTCTCCAGTACTGATTGATCCCATGTACCAAGTTCATTGGCATGTGGAGGCATTCAAGTGTTGCTTTGGGATGTATGTCAAAAAGCAATCTGACTACTGGGTGGTCCAAATTCTAAAATAACACTTTATATTTTAAAGAACCCTTTCTTATAAAAGTTGTTTCTCTTGAATGTAGCCAAAAACCTTATAGATGGGGTAGGGTAGCCTCATCTTCTTTTCTGTCTTCTTGCCATCTCCATTTCTATACCTGTACATTATGATAATGGTAATAATTGTAATGATAAAACTGAGGCATCCAGAAGTGACGTGATTTGTCCAGAGTCACAGGTGGTAGTGTTAAAGCTTAGATTTGGATGCAATAAATTCTCTGGTGGCTCAGATGGTAAAGAATATGCCTGCAATGCAGGAGACCCAGGTTTGATCCCTGGATCAGGAAGATCCCCTGGAGAAGGGGATGGCAATCCACTCCAGTCTTCCTACCTGGAGAATCCCATGGAGAGAGGAGACTGGTGAGCTACAGTCCATGGGATTGCAAATTGTTGGACACAACTGAGAGACTTTCACTTTCACTTTGAACCACTATTTCAGTCTGCTTACTGATTTAGTCTTTTCCCTAAGCAGCTCTTCCCACTTGTTTCACAGGCAAATCTTCCTAACCCATGCCTGTCTACTAGCCTTTGCCAACATACCAAAATCCTCTATATACACCTCTTGCTCCCACCATTCTACTGACACTGCTCCCTTGCATGACTTTAGGTAACAAATCCAGTGGCATGCACATATACATAGTGTCATTTTAGAGATGGGGCATCAAACCCTGAATAGGGGAGCTAAAGCCACTGCAGCAAATGAACCTGAAAATTTCAGTAGCTTAACGCAGTAGAATTTTATTTCTGACTCATGTGACAGCCCAGGATGGGTATTCTTGGTTAGTCAGTAGCTTTCCTCCATGAGATGTTTCAGGAACACTGGCTTCTTCCATATTGTGCCTTGGTTATCTCTAGAGTCTTAGATTCCATTCCTTTGGTGAAAATTAGTAATGTGGCCTCACCTAGGTGCAAGAGGTGCAGGAAAATATGGTTCCTTACTGGTGGTTCTCTGCAACCATTGCACTCTAAGGAAAGGGGAATACGAATTTTAGTGGGCCACTAGCCTTCCCTGGCCTTTCCTTGTAGCTCAGTCAGTAAAGGATCTACCTGAAGTGCAGGAGACCCATGCTCGATTCCTGGGTTGGGAAGATCCCCTGGAGAAGGAAATAGTAACCCATTACAGTATTCTCACCTGGAGAATCCCATGGACAGAGGAGCCTGGAAGGCTACAGTCGCAAGAATCAGACATGACTTTGCGACTAAACCACCACCAGCCTTCCATATCACATATGCCCAGAAATGTTGCAAAGTCAACATTGTAAATGGTGGAAAAGGGATTTGAAATCAGATCGATCTATCTGAATTCAATTAGGCCTCTAAATTACTATACTTTCTGCCTTTTATGAAAAAGTCATTTTCTTCTTTAAAAAATAAAAACTCAGCTCCTCAATCTTATGAGGTATTCGATCAGGCATTGCAAAGTAGCAGTATCAGGAAATCTGATGGTAATGCCATGCTTCAAAATTTATTTTTCTATATGTGGTTCATATTCACAAATTCTAAAGTGATGGCTTTTGTGGGGGAAGGCACAAATGACAGTTTAATTCATTCAATCAGATAAATGTTTTAAAAGTAAGTAATTCAATGCTAACTGGCTAATTGCAAAACAATTAACTGACAGTTTTAAACTCTAAAATCAATTATTTGACCTGTCACCAACTTCTTCTCTCCTTAGTAGTACTTCGGGACTCTAGATCCAACTGTAGATGGAGCAAAAAGAAGTATTTGCATTTCTATGTATGTAGGGCACCTCACATGTGCTCATGACAAGATGGCCCTTGGCGGAAATCAAGAGGGCGGGACTGAGGCTATTTACAAAAAAATGCGATTGGCCATGGCTAACTTTCTCTTAGCAATGCCGGGACATGACCAGTATACATTGGTGCGCCACCACCTGGATACGTGACCTTTACAGTTATTGGCCAAGCTCCCGGAAAGCCTCGTTTGAAACCCCTGCGCCATTTGCCTTCCTGCACTGTTTGTTTATATAAGCTCACCCTCCAGCTCAATAAAACAGAACTGCTTTGACAGAACCCCCGCGGTGTCTGAGTGTCTCTCTCCAGGTGAGGGAAGCTGTGGGGCCGTCGGTCCTCTCACCCTCTCCTCGCGGCTGATCTTCCGGAGGCTCCCATCCTCCGAAGATAACTTCGGAGGGTCCTTCTGCCCGAGACCGAGGGCTCGCCCTGCTTTCTGACTCCTGCCCTGGAGTGCTACAGGGCGGGTTAGAGAGTTGGAGAGAAAAGGAAAATAGAGAGGCCCCACGTATGTATCCATGTCCTTCCTCTACTTATCATGATTCAAGACTCCTTTCCCAGAATCTTGGACTTAAAAAAATCCCCTGGCTACCTTGAAATAATTGAGATATGTGATCTTTGCTAAGAACCCTTGAATCTACCAGTGACAGTTGAAGAAAATGTATAGGCTTTAACAAGGGATGGGGCCCAAGTGTGAGAAAAGTCAAGATCTCAGTTCCCCTCATGGCCTTCATTTAGGTGTTTATCTTCCCTCTGCAGAGATTGTTCGCTGATGAGTGATTCTGGGAAGGGCCTAAAGATCAACCTTGTATAGCAAAAGGTCCCATTCTGAGTTTAAACTATGACCATGACTAGGATTCAGATATACCATTGTATGTAAGCCTACGTATATGAGGGACTGGGAAATTTCCTGGGAAAGGATTCATCCTAACTGGAGAGGGAGCTAGGCCTACAAGTATGGTCCAGTTGTCTATCCTTAGTGTATTATAGGAGAGCTGATATGAAGAACACTGTGATATCTGTCATTTGGCTGTGTCCCTAACTCAGCATCCAGAGTGTAAATTAAATGGGAAAATCATTCCCTCTCTTCACCACAGAATTTCATTCAGCTTTGGTGATCTGAGGACTCCAAGTGGCAACCCTGGTGCAAACAGAGCAGCGCCTGGCAGAATCAACAGTGGCAGCAGATACAGTGGTACCCAGTAAAAGCCTGTTATGCAAGCAATGGAGTCAAATCTCAGACTGGCAAAGTGAGCTGTCAGTGTCAAAAGGAATCCCCTATTTTGCTGACTGCGGTCCCTAATCCCTGCATAGGTTTTCCCTGAGAGTTCTGGAGGATAGCTCACAGGTGTGCACAAAATTACAGTCAGAAATGATTTGGTTTCTGCAATTTTTTCCCCCTTAGCATTGCAGTAAGTTTTTGAAGACACTGCCCGAACCCCAAGTCCTGAAATGAGCACCCAATTAGCAACCCTGACAGAGCAGAGGTCATTCACTGGCATTTGAACTATCATTAGGGTCTAACCCCATTAAAATAGCTATATTCTCATGATCGAAAGAGTGTGGCCATATGAACCATGTGGGAAAACCACATTCTTCAAGCTAGAAAGATAAATGTGAGATGAAAATTGACCCAGGTGGAAGTGGCTTTGCAAGGACTTGGAACTGCAGTTCTCAAATGGAGTCCAGTGGGGGTGGCTTAATCCACAAAGAAACAAACAGAAACCAACAAAAAACTGCTTCATGTTATTAGTTTTCAGGAATTTTGTGGTATAGGAGTCAACTTGTTGATCTATTAAATGTCAGGACACTATAGGATATCCAGTACTATCTTCACTTTGGACACCAGTAGAAGAAGGTATCAGGTGCATCCCTGAATGCAGTTCTTCTCTGATGAGGCCCAGTAGGCATTAGACATTTTTTTTTTTGCTGCAGCTATTTTTCTCACTTCGCCTTAACTCTGAGGATTCTACTTTTACTTAACTCTGGATATCCAACTTCTGAATTTCTCTCTTTACTCAAACTGTGTCACAGGAAAAGTTTGAGCTTGATAGGAGAGTGATCTTTTTTTAAAAAAATACTGGGGCACAGGTAGCTCAAGACAGAGAAGTGTAGAAAACTTGAGAAGATGCACATTCAAAAACATTATCAGTTATCCATCCATCCATTCATTCATTGAGCATTTATTGTGAGTGACCAGTGTGTATGAGGCTCTATCCAAAGTGCCCATTGACTACCTATGTAGCCAAGTGAGCACCTGAGCATAAATATGTGACAGTGTCTCTCTTCAGATACTCCGAAGACAGACAAAAAAGGATTTGGGTATTTTCCTTTTGGTATATATTTCTCTTCCTCTACCTAACCCCTCCATCTTCCATGCAGAATTTTTATAGATGATCCAGGACAGACTCAATTCTGGTAGGCACATGAATGGCTCCTCAAAGCTGTCTGTATCCTACCCTCTGGAAACTGTGAATATGTTAGGTTATATGGCAAAGGAGTGTTCAGATCACAGAATTGTTTGCTACTTAGCTGCCTTGAAATGAGGAGATTTATATGGATCATCTGGGTATGAAAATGTAACCACAAGGATATTTATAGGAGAAGGAGGGAGTCAGAAGAGAGAGAACCAGAGTGATGTAGCGTGAGAAGGACTTGGTTCAATGTTGCTGGCCCTGAAGATGGAGAACAGGGGTCGTTAGCCAGAGAATACAGGGAACCTCAGAAACTGGATTGGCAAGGAAGCAGATGAGCCCTGGAGTCTCCAGAAGGAATGCAGTTCTGTCCATCCCTTGATTTTAGCCCAGTGAGACCCATGATGGACTTTTGACCTCCAACACTGCAAGATAATAACTTTGTGTTATTTTAAATCACTAAGTTGGTAATAATTTCTTACAGCAGCAATAAGAAAACTAATACACTCAGGAATTATCTAAATTAGTAGTTCTCAACCTTGATTACATAATACAATCATTTACAGAGATTTAAAAATCCTAATACTCAGGTCATGCCCCGGACAAATAAGAAATCCTGGGGGTGAGGTTCAGGCATCGATATTTTTTAAAGCTCTGCAGCTGATTTCAGCGTAGAGCAAGACTGAGAAGTACTGATGTAAATAAATTTGTGTATCACTATTTTAATTCTGAAAATCTTACTTGACTGAGAACAATCTCTTTTTACTTAATTCTACCAGTTTGTCTCTCAGCAGGACAAGGAAAAGTCAAAAGAAATGAATCTCAAGGATCCCTGGGCCATGAGGCTAGATGAGAAGAGCAACGCAATTTCCCAAGCAGCTGGAATAAAAGGTTAAACCATGGGCAGCACCTTGCCTCTAGGCTCTGTTTTGGCAGATCCATTGTCCTCTGAATGGATGGATCAAACCAGTCAACCCTAAAGGAAATCAACCCTGATTTGGAAGGACTGATGCTGAAGCTGAAGCTCCACTACTTTGGCTACTTGATGCAAAGAGCCAACTTATTGGAAAAGACCCTGGTGCTGGGAAAGATTGAGGGCAGGAGGAGAAGGGGGTGACAGAGCATGAGATGGCTGGATGGCATCACCGACTCAATGGACATGAGAGTTTGGGCAAAATCTGGGAGATAGTGAATGACAGGGAAGCCTGGTGTGCTGATGTCCATGGGGTGACAAAGAGTTGGGCACAACTTAACGACTGAACAACAACAACAGCAATTCTCCCCTGAACACCTGGATGTATATTTATTTATAAAATCCCATTTGTTTGTATTTTCAGTGGTAGTGGTGGCTTAGTCACTAAGTCGTATCCAACTCTTTTTTTTAAAAAATGTATTTATTTATTTATTTTATTTACATTATTGTGTTGATTTTGCCATACATTGACTCTTGTGACCCTATGAACTGTAGGCCACCAGGCTTCTCTGTCTATGGAATTTCCCAGGTAAGACTACTGCAGTGGGTTACCATTTCGTTCTCCAGGGGATCTTCCCAACAGGGATCAAACCCTGGTCTCCTGCACTGCAGGCAGTTTCCTGCATTGCAGGTGAATTCTTTACTAACTGAGCCACCTTTAGTAAGGCACCTCAAGTCAGTGGAAGACAGAAACATGTTATCAACAGAGTCTTAAAAGGTGATCTATCAAGGCTTTCATGTAAGAGAGTAGAGTCAGTCGCATTCCTGACCAAACAGAATTGTTACTTCCCAGACAGGAATGTGAGCCAGATCTGCATTACTGGCACCAGCAAGCTGGAGTTTGGAGTTCTGAGCCTAAATGATGAAATGCTGAGAGTTGCTTTCAGAAGAATGAGGATTAAAGAACAGGATGCATATGAAATTAACTATGTCTTTAGCAAAAATGAATTATATATACCCCAAACCTACTTCCTCCTATAGACTGAGGCAGAATTTCTTGTGGCAGATTGTCCGTGACATATAGGTAATGTGAGTCCAGAGAGCCACATTAAATCTTTCTGATCACTAGAAAACACATTACTTCATTGCCAATCTTCTGACGAAGACATTGTAACTTTCCAACTGTTTTCTGATCTAGCAAGGGACTGAAGGATTTATGCATATGTACGGAGAGGGAAAGATGGAGAATGCAGAAAGCCTACTTTTGTACAAGAAGGTGGGATATGTATATATGACTGCCACGATACCATATTCTCTGATCCAGAGCTAACTCTAAGGGCTTGAGCAGGGAAGAAGGGGGCCAAGACCAGTGATGTGCTGGAGGTGACTTGCACCAGTTCACTAGCAGAGATAATGTATATCTCTGCCATCCAGTATCATCATGATGGTAGGTCATGATGGGAGTATTTTTTTTTTACCACATAAATTGGTAAATGTACAAATCTGTCTCCCACACCAAACTCCCTCCCCTAGAGAGCTGGTTAAACATCCACCAACACACTTGAACTTACAATACAGTGAAACAGGCTGGGCCTGAGAGATGTGGTTAAAGAATGTTTTGTGTATATTACTGTATGTAAAATAGATGACCAGTGCAAGTTTGATGCATGAAGCAGGGCATTCAAAGCTGGTGCTCTAGGACAATCCAGAGGGATGGAGTGGGGGGGGGGTGGGGGGAGGGGGATAGAGGAGGAGGAGACACCTGTACACCCATCACTGATTCATGTCCACGTATGGCAAAAACAGCCACAATATTGTAAAGTAATTATCCTCCAGATAAAATTAATTAATTTTTTTAAAAAAAGAATGAGTAATGTTTTGTTTGCAGAAGATAAGACTTTGGTGAATATAACCATGGGAAGAGAGCTCATATACCTTGTTTATTTCTCTAAAGAGTAAACCAGAGTTACTGTGCACATCTGTATGTGTATGTGTGTAGGTTCCATGGAAACTGAATTCAACTCAATATAAAAAAGAAAATTTATCAATGTTCAGTACCATTCAAAGTGAGAAAAATTTGTCTCAGGAGATAGTGAGTTTCCCCATCACTAGAAATGAGCAAACAGAGATTTAAAATCAGTGTTCTTGTCTGGAGAATCCAAAGGATGGCAGAGCCTTGTAGGCTGCCGTCTATGGGGTCGCACAGAGTCGGACATGACTGATGTGACGCAGCAGCAGCAGCAGCAGGCAGACATAGAGGAATTTCAAGTAAACTGGATAAGACTATATGATCTCTAATGTTTCTTCCAACTCCAGATATTTTTGATTTTTTGGAAAAGTAATGAATAGACTTTGAAGAACTTAAAGAGGTCTTGCATTGCTAACAGTTCAAAACCAGTATGAAGCCAAAACATTTGTAAGAGTTCAAAGAACACTTTTCACTCCACTCATAATATTTCCCTCTTAATTGGCTGAACTCATTCTTCCTCAAGGCAGTAGCTTATGGGAACAGAGCATGAGGGTCTTCAAGACCCCTTTTCTCTACTACAGATTGACATTGTTAAAGAGAGTCATCCCTCTGATCAGTTGCCTAATTAGAAGAAAGTCTTAAAGTTATATAGATGTAGATACAGTTATAGATTTTTTGTCAAGTTCCTCTGAAGGTTCAAATGCATTCCAAAAAATGTGTCCCTAGAGTGAATTAAAAGGAGCATTTTACTCAGGCCAGGAGAAAGCATCTTCACATTAAATCAAGCAGGCATTGGAAACAACCCTACTACAGTGAGAAGAGTAGTTACATGTTTACATTGTTTGAAACTATATTCTATAAGATCATGTTGAATCAAGTCATGAAAAAATAAACATGAAAAAAAACAGGAATTTTAGTATATAGAATGCCATTTTTTAAGCAGCTCCTCATGACTCTCTTTAGTCTGTAGTCTATTTTCATTAAGCCAATCATGATCTTTAAGCCCTGAGGCACACTCGCCAGTACTGGCTTTCATGGTTTGGATAGTTATCAACCTGCATGGGACGTTCAAGATATTCCCAGGTAAGAAGTCAGCTAAATTTTCAAGTCCCTCTCTTTTTTACCCCAATCTACCTGACCGTTGATAGAATGAAGTGAAAACTCTATGTGTGTGTATAGCTAATAATGTGATATACGTGGCTGTGAGTGGTATATAAGTGTAATGGGTTTGGTGATATATGGTCTTTGTTTGGAATTACAAATAGCTTAGGATTAAAGCAGCTATAAAAAAGCACTTCGGATTAGTAGAGTAAGAATGTCCGCAAATCTAATCCCTAGTTCTTAGTATGACAAGAACACAAGAAAAATATTCAAAATCAACTTATTCAGAACTCTGGAAATTAACCCAAGTCTTTCAACAATCCAAGAACTATTTATTCAAGAAAAATGGCTGAATCTCAGTAAGAACCATGAGCTATATGGTATTTTAACTCGCTCTCTTCCCAACTCAGTGGTAGCTTTAAAAACTAATAGCTTCACAATTATGGTAGTTTTAAAAACTGGCAATCTGGCAGCCACTGGAAGAGGCAAAATAGGCTTAAAAGTTCCCCATAAAGCCCTATTTTTAGAGAATTGTAATTATTATTTGAGCTGCCTGGAAGCTTTCTGGAAATCCCCACATGCAGAGATTGACTTCATTTGACCTGACTCAGGGCTCACTCAATGTGAACAGTCTTTTTCTTCAGGCATTACAAAAGAATCATTGGTGAAAGAGAGTTCTGGAGGTGGGACAAATGATATGTTGGTGGGATGTTTGTGGATGTCTTCATTTATTAGGTGATATTTGTACAGCCACCCAAGTGAAGTAATGGTGGTAGTTTAGCTGCTATGTTGTGTCTGACTCTTGAGACTCCATGGACTGTAACTCACCAGGCCCCCCTGTCCATAGAATTTTCCAGCAAGAATATTGGAGTGGGTTGCCATTTTCTTCTTCAGGAGATCTTCCCAACCCAGGGATTGAACTCAGGTCTATGCTGGGGTAGTAGCAAATACAAAGACCCTTGAAGTAAGAGCATGCTTGGTTTCTTTCAGGAATAGAAGATATCTTGATTACAATTTTTCTCCCCTCTGTCCTTACTTATTGGGGCTTCCCTGGTGGCATGGCAACCCACTCCAGTATTCTTGCCTGGAGAATCTCCATGGACAAAGAAGCCTGGTGGGCTCCAGTCCATGGGGTCACAAAGAGGTGGACACAACTGATTAAGCACAGCACAACACAGCACTGGGGGCTCAAATGGTAAAGAATCTGCCTGTACTGTGGGAGACCTGGGTTTGATCCCTGGGTTGGGAAGATCCCCTGGAAAAGGAAATGGCAACCCACTCCAGTATTCTTGCCTGGAGAACTCCATGAAGAGAGTCCATGGGGTTGCAAAGAGTCAGACACGACTGAGTGTCTAACACTTTCACTTTCACTAACTTTCATGACTTCAACTGCCATCACTATACCACCCCTTGCCAGGCCCCCTGCTATAGTACGGTATCTCCATGTTCCTAAAACACTGATTCCATCAACTTATTCCTTTGCATAGAAACTTCTATTTGATTCCTGTTTACCTGCAATAAAAATCCAAAACTCCCCCCTAGTGTCCAACTACCTCCACCAATCTGATTTTGTGTTATATTCATCTCTTGTGCTATTTCATAAACTTTGATTCCTGTCACTTCTGTATTGATTGATTTCAGTTGCGTTTATCACTCTCTCTCTCTTAGATGTGATTTTTGTCCCCCAATTTTAAAAATTGTGGTAAAATATACATGGCATATATATATATATATATATATATATATATATATATATATACTTTTAATCATTCTAACCATTTAAAACAGTTACTGATAGTAAGAGCTTACTTATGCTTTTTTTTGGTCCTCATCTCTTACTGCCTTCTTTTGTGCTTTGTTATTTCTTTGTAATGGCACATTTTGATTCTCTTTTCATTTTCTTTTGTTTATATTCAATAGATACAATTTTTGTGGTTACCATAGGGATTACATATAACAACCTAAAGTTACAGATATCTATTTTAAATTGTTACCAACTTTAATCACACACAAAAACTACTCCATTACAGCTTTGCCCTTCTCCACTTATATATTATTGGTGTCAAAACTACATTTTTATATATACCAATTAGCATAGATTTATCATTTTAGTTCATTTAAATCTTTAAATCTTACAGAAAATAAAAAGAATGGAGTTACAAACTAAAATTACAAAAATACTGGTTTTTATATTTGTCCATGTGCTTGCCTTTATCAAAGATCTTTATATTTTCATATGATTTCAAATTATTCTTAAGTGTTCTTTCATTTCAATTTGAAGGATTCCCTTTAACATTTCTTGCAGGACAAATCTAGTGGTAATGAACTCCCTCAGTTTTCTTTTTAATCTAGGAGTGTCTTAATTTCTCTGCCTTCTTTTTTTTTTTGTCATCTGCATGGCATGCAGTATCTTAGTTCCCCAACCAGGGATAAAATCCATGTCCCCTGCAGTGGAAACTTGGGAGTCTTAACCACTGGACTGCCAGGGAAATCCCATGTCTTCTTTTTAGAAGAAGAGTTTTGTTGGGTATGAATGCTCTGCCTGTGTGCTAAGTCTCTTCAGTTGTGTCTGACTCTTTTGCAATCCTATGGACTGTAGCCCGCCAGACTCCTCTGTCCACGGGGTTCTCCAGGCAAGAATACTGCAGTGGATAGCCAGGCCCTCCTCCAGGGGATCTTCCCGGCCCATGGATCAAACCTGTGTCTCTTACGTCTCTTGCATTGGCAGGCAGGTTCTGCCAATGGCGCCCCCTGTGAAGCACCCAATAGAATGCTCAGCTGACAATTTTTTTCCTTTCAATATTTTAAACATGTCATGTTGCTACCTTCTGCCTCCATGGTTTCTGCTGGAAAATCTACCTATACTCTTCTTGAGGATCTCTTGTACATAGTAAGTCACTTTTTCTCTTGCTGCTTTCAAGATTCCCTCTTTGTCTTTTGACAATTGATTGTAATACATTTTGGGTCTCTTCGAGTTTAGTCTACTTGGAGTTCATTGATCTTGTATTTGGATATCTATGTCTTTGCTCAAATTTAGGACGTTCTTAGCCATTGTGAAAGTAAAAGTGAAAGTCACTCAGTCAAGTCTGACTCTTTTGTGACCCCATAGACTGTATAATCCATGGAATTCTACAGGCCAGAATACTGGAGTGGGCGGCTATTTCCTTCTCCAGGGGATCTTCCCAACCCAGGGATCGAACACAGGTCTCCCACATTGCAGCTAGATTCGTTACCAGCTGAGCCACCAGAGAAGCCCAAGAATACTGGAATGGGTCATCTATCCGTTCTCCAGGGGATCTTCCGGACCCAGGAATGAATTGGAGTAACCTGCATTGCAGGTGTATCCTTTACCAGCTGAGCTACCAGGGAAGCCCTTCTTAGCCATTATCTTTTTCAAATAATCTCATTCCTCTTTGTCTCTGTCTTTTCTTTCTTGGAGTCCCAAAATGCATATAGTCCCTTCGATCATGTCCTGTAAGACTTTCAGGCTCTAATAATATTTTTTCATTTCTTTTTTCTTTTTGTCTCTCAGACTTGATAATTTTAAATAATCAGTTTTTAAGTCCACCAATTTTTTTCTTCTTCTTGTCTGAGACTGGTGTTGAATTCCTCTGGTGAATTTTTCAGCTGAGTTATTGCATTTTTCAGTTCCAGATTTCTGTCTGATTCCTTTTAATTGTTTCTATCTCTTTGCTGTCATTCTCATTTTCTTAATGTATTGTTTTGCTGATTTTCTCTGTTTCTTTGCATTTTCCTTTAACATTTTGGGCATATTTAAGATAGTTGTTTTAAAGTCCTTCACTGGTACATCAATATTTATTCTTCTTTAGGAATGGTTTCTGCCATTTTATTTTCTTTGATTGGGACATGTTTTCTTAGTTTTTTACATGTCTTGTTTTTTTTTATCTGTTGAAAACTGAGCATTTGAATAAACAGTCACCCCTTCCAGTCTTTGTGCATTGGTTTTGCACTAAGGAAGACCTTCACTAATTGGTAAGGCATGTGAGCCCAGGGTTAACACTTAAAGTCTTTAGTTTTTTGTGAGCATGTATATTGCTTGGACCTGAGGGTGTACTTTTAAAATTCCCCATATACATATACATTGCTGCTTTTAAATGCCTTAATTTTTCAAAGACTCTCATCCTGGCCTCTTCTCAAGGTCTTACATGTTCTATTGTATTCTTCCACCCATATTCTCTTAACCCAGATAATGGCAGATCTGTAGACCTCCTGAAGATTTCATGAGCTCTGGCCACTGTGAGTTTCCATGGCCTTTCTTAGCCTGAGATCTGAGTCAAGTGAAACATTCATCCCACAAGCATCCTTTAGATAAGTCAGAATGTTGTAAATAAGGTCTGCTCTGTTCTGTCTAGTTTGAGGGTGGGAATTTGAAACTGGGTTAGCACTTCCTCCAGACTGACATCTGCACTGGGGCTGGAGTGGGATGAGAGTTTAAAAAAAAGCCCTGAAATTTCCTACTGTTTCAAATGTGGTAGAGGAAATAGAAGCAAAAAACTATGATGGGACATAAGAAGGACAACGGTAAACAGAATTCATATTCCAGGAGTGACATCCATAAGATGGCAGACTAAGAAGCTGTGGGTCCACATTCCATCAAAAAAGCTTTTGAAAAACAACCAAAGGATGGCTAAAATAATGTTGCAAAAACCCTGAAAATAGTCAAGGGTCTACAGCAACCAAGTAAACACATTGGCATTCTTTCCATTTAGCTGGAGGATGGAAAAGAGAAAATGAAAGATTGTATGTGGGAAGTTTTTATTGGGTCAGTCCAAGAAGTTATACACTATTTCATTGGCGAAAACTCAGTCACATGGTCACACTTAAATGTAAGAGAGGCTTGGAAGTATAGTCTAGCTTTAAAGAGTCTGTGAGTTTGTTATAATAATTTAATAATATGAAAATATTTATTAGAATAAAATGATTAAATTTTGTATAACACTATTTTTTAATTTATTCATTTTAATTGGAGGATAATTACTTTACAATATTGTGATTTTTGCCATACATCAATATGAATTGGTTTTATATTAAAAATAAAATAAATCTGTCCCAAGGCCAGATGAAGACCTTATAAAGCTTTAAGTAAAATGCCCAAAAGATAGTACTCACCCTCCTATACATAATCTAAACTAATAAAGCATTCTTAAATTATAAGTGGAACAAAATTCAGCAAAGTCTTGTTTTCCCCCCATGATAACTAATTTGATCACTTAAAAAAATTCAATATTTTTTTCCAAAAGCTTTTTATTCTAATTCTGATTTGGGGGGAATCTTTGTATTGGTGCATAGGTTTTGACTACTTATTGGTTAATTCATGTCTGATTTGGCCTTTGAGAAAACCAACTTAATGTAGGATTATTCTTTAATTTCATTTTGAGAAGTTTGGGGTAACTATGTTGAAACAAAGGGTTATGCCACTCCCTCCCTACTCTTGAGTTTAATTTACAGATATAAAGAAAAAGAGACAGTTCAAAGAGGTTTACTTCTGAGACAAAGTAAGAGGGCTTTCTTGTTCCAGCTTAAAACTCACTGTATAGGCCTCTTCTAGAGGGTAGTTCAAAAGAAGACCTATTTTAGCTGGAAGAGCCACATAAAAGAGTGACTGAATTGAGCCTACTTTTAACTCATTCCATTAAGTGGTGATTGCTGTTTTGAAATCAATATCTACAGCTCACAAGAAAATAAGAATGAGGTAGAAAGTCAAAATCAACCAAGAATTATAAATAAAATTTAGCCTTTTTTTTAAAAAAGAAGCTGCTTCAAATGAATTTTTTTTAATGCTGAGTAATATTCCATTGTGTATATGTACCACAGCTTTCTTATCCATTCGTCAGTTGATGGGCATCTAGGTTGCTTCCATGTCCTGGCTATTGTAAACAATGCAGTGATGAACATTGGGGTAATTCATTTGAAGCAATTCTACTCAGATGGACGAAACTGGAGCCCATTATCCAGAGTGAAGTAAGCCAGAAGGAAAAACAATACAGTATATTAACACATATATATGGAATTTAGAAAGACGGTGAAGAGAACCCAGCATGCGAGACAGCAAAAGGAACGCAGATGTATAGAATACACCCGTGGACTCTGTGGATGAGGGTAAGGGTGGGATGATATGGGAGAAGGGCATTGAAACATGTTAATTATCATATGTCTAATCAATCGCCAGCCCAGGATTGATGCTTGGGGCTGGTGCATCGAGATTTCCTGGGGGGAGGGAGGAGGGAGGGGGCTTCTGGAGGGGGAGCATATGTAAACCCATGGTGATATCATGGCATTGTATGGCAAAAACAATAAAAAAAATAAATAAAATTTAAAAAATGTTAAAAAAATATAAAATAAAAATAAAAAAGAAGCTGTAAATGACAGGTGAAAATGAGACCAGAATCATTATTTCAAGTTCAGTTATAATAAAACTGATGACATTTCTTTTTGTTTTCCTCTTTGTTTTGATAGTCTCTGATGTATTTCATTATCTTTAAAAAGTCTGTTAACTATTTTATGTTTTATCATTGTTAAATCATATCCATCATTCTATTATGTAAATAAAACTGGTTAATGTAGCATTTTCCTTTAGTTCTTTAGTATTTGGTTATAAGAATTAAAACTAAACCACACTTGTGTTAACTGAACAGTCACTCCAACGCAGTCTCGGAGAAAGTAAACAGGTAACGTCTCTAACTTAGGACACAACTGTGTCCTCAAAATGACCATATTGTCTTAAGGTTATACAAGCCTAGACTTCAGTGATCACATAAGGAATAGAAAGTGAATACAAGGAGTGCTTATTAGAAGTATCAACACCATCAATAAGTGAAGCTAAATGAGATCATAGGGGTGGATTTCTTAAAATGAGACATGGAGAAGGGGAGAAGGCAGTTCTTTTAAGCTAAATGATCAAACGTAGGCATTAAGATTAGAGGACTTGAAAACTGATTGATTATGTCATAAGAAGCTGAAGGTAAGAGTAAAAAAAAAGACTTATTCCAAGATCATGCTTGGACTACTGGAGAGGCAGTAGAAAACGGGCATAGATTAGAGGAAATGATAATAGATAAAAATTGGAATAAGCTTGATTTTGAGATGACTGAGGACCACTGACATGGGTGGTTGGAGAAATAAGACTTTTGACTCAGAAGACTGTTGTTGAGATTCTTGCTTACGCCAGAGTTGGGAGTCATGTGCATGGGTGATTATGGAGAGAAGAAAAGCCTAGGGCTGAGGAGGACCATGATAAGGTGATAGAATGTTGGGAGAAGAAAAGTAGATTCTAAGAATAGGCAGAGAAGAGTATGTAGAGTTTAAGAGTAGGCAGATTGGGGAAAAGAATATGGGTAAAGAAGCACCATAGTGTAGACAAGAGCCTATCAAAGAAAGAAAGCCACAAAACCACAAAGAGTATATTCTTTTCCTTCAAAGTATCAATGCCTTCCAAATATTCTTTTGTGGGTGCCTGGATCTGAAGCATGGCAAGAGAAATTGAGATTCTGCTGGAAGATACATTACCACAAGTATCTCAGAAGAAGAGAAAATCCAAATGGTATGAGGGAAAAAAATGAAATGATCATGCCCCATGAAGGAAATTCTAAAGGACAAGTCATTTTACTGGCTTTTTTCCTACTCGTTTGCTAGTAGAATGCAGCAATTAGGATGTAATCCAGTGTATTTGTATATACAGGTCTTTGGTGAAGGGCAGCCAAGTTGGCTGGAACAGAGATCTAATTCCTAGATCTCTTTCTTTTTCTGAGTCATTTTATTTTTTAAATCCTCTTGAAAAACTTTTCAGCAGCTTTGAAAACATGTAAAAGATTTATGGAAACTCAGGACTCAAATAGCACTAATTTTGGATCATGTACTTGCTCAATGTGAAGAGTATGTCAATGTTTCTCTTCTGTACTTCTGTTTAATGGGCTTATTATTTGGCTAAAAAACTAGACATGAAAAACTAGCATATTAGGTGTCGACTCCAGAACAAATTTGTTTTCACTGAGATTCAAAACAATTTGTTTAGATGTTCAAAAGTAAGGTTCATTTTCCCTTGATCAAACACACATTTTTGATGTATTTTCCACCCACAAATAATAGTCATTAAAATAGAAAAATACCCACTCAAATTAAGCAAGAAATGCATCCATATTAATTCAAATATTTCAGGCATTGAGTCACATACCAAAATAACTTTCACTTTCCAGCTTTGTTGAAGGCCTTCCTTCTAAAGAGAATTTCTGTCTACATCTCCAGATAGCCATTGAAGTAACTATTTTTCAGTTATACTAGTGTTATTGTTTCCCCTCAGCTCTTTGGTTGATTTGTTGCTCTACAATTGCTTTCCCTTCAGCTCAGTTGATAAGGAATCTGCCTGCAATGCAGGAGACTCCAGTTCAATTCCTGGGTTGGGAAGATCCGCTGGAGAAGAGATGGGCTACCCACTCCAGTATTCTTGGGCTTCCCTGGTGGCTCAGCTGGTAACAAATCTCCCTGCAATGTGGGAGACCTGGGCTTGATTTCTGGATTGGAAAGATCCCCTGGAGAAGGGAAAAGGCTACCCACTCCAGTATTCTGGCCTGGAGAATTCCACAGACTATATAGTCCACGGAGTCACAAAGAGTCAGACATGACTGAGTGACTTTCACTTTTCACTTTTGTATATACAGTTGAACCTAACAACCATTATAAAATCTGCTTTCAACATGGAACCATGACTGAGTTAATTTTCCTGGTGGAGGCTGAGAAACTGGGATTGTCTGTTTTAGTGTTTTGTGGCCACCAGTACATTTATATATTGCTGACAAAGCCCAACAGCTTTCCCAGCCACCCAGTGTCTGTGAACACCATGTTAAATGCATCACATGCCTTGCCTTGTCCTCTTGAATCACCTCAGCAATCCTCTGAGATGACTATTATATCCCCATTTTGCAAGATATGCTGATCTAAGTGATTTGTCTCAAAGTCACACAACCAGTAAAAGACAGGAACACAAGTTGGTCTGACCAGAAGGTCCATGCTGCTGTATTACCTCTTCAAGTGAGGCTGTGCTGCAGACAGTCCAAATAGTTTTGAAAAGGAGAAAATATGGTGGAGGCTGTGATGAAGACATACTAAATATTTTCTCTGTTTACGATTATCATTAAAAGAGTCAAGCTAGTTTGAAAGCTTTTATTTGATCCCCTTTGCTACTCAATTAGCAAGTATCTAGAGGTGAATGTCAGGTGAGTCAATTCAGTTCTTTATCAGAATTGTGTCAAACCCTCTTCTCAGTGAAATCTCTCTTGCCCACTCTACTAATAACTTCAATGTTCTCTGACCTTAAATACTCCCTATTCCTTTTCCTTGCGTTTATTCTTCTCCTTAATATATACTGCCATCTAGCATACTATAACATCCACCTATTTATTTTGTTCATTGTCTCCTCACCCATAATGTTAGCTTGCCAGAGGCAAGAATTACTCACTATGGTATTCCCAAAGTCTAAAATTGTGTCTCATACATAGTAGGCTCCTAATAAATATGTGTTGGGTGAAAAATTTTTTTAATGCTCTTTGGCTTCTAGAGGGACAGATCTTTGAACAATATTGTATACTGGTTACTGATATTTTGATACTTCTGAGTTTCTTTATAGATTTTCTGGGCAAAATAATGGAGCTGGAGTAGTTCAGGTAAGGCTTCCCAGAAAGGTGAATTTGGAAGTGTGTTTTTAAAAGAGTGAAGGACAAAGAATAGTGGAGAATAAAAGAAGGACCTCCCAAACTGAAGACATACTATTCTCCAGATGGGAATGATTAGATCGGTTAAAGGGAAAAGTTCTTGTCCAATAGTAATCAGAAATTAGAGTGAGAGGAAACATATAGTTAGCCAAGAGCCCTGAAATCTAGCTAGATAAAGGCATTTGGAGTTAATACCTTAGGGGGTGATAACTGTAGGAACACAATCCACAGATGTCAGGTTTTCTGCTGTTTATTGGCTATGTGATTTTTCCCCCAAAAAATTACTGGGTTGGCCAAAATGTTTGTTTGGATTTTTCCATTACATTGCATGGAAAAACCCGAATAAACTTATTGGCCAACCCAATACTATATTTCTATGTGCTTCAGTTTTCTCATCTGTAAAATGAGGACAAAAATAGTGTGGTTCCTGCCTTGCAGTGTTGTTGTAAGAATAGAGATAACACAGAGAAAGTGCTTGGCACAATGCCTGGCATATAATAAACATTCAATGAATGTTACCTATTATCATCATCATCTTTTTAAGAGTCTTCTCACATGGTTTTTTATTATGAGTATTTTACAAGTCAAAACTGTTGTGGCTTTTAGCGACCCACCAAACCAAGAGCTATGGTTGAAATTATCTATCCACAGGGCAGCAAGCATGAATCACCATCTAAATGCTGACACCAGTAACTACAGGATGTGGTGGATTCTGGAGAGCTTCCTAGATTCTGGACAGCCTGGGACAATGGCCAAATTTGGGTAGAGGAAGGTGGGCTATGTGACGTTTTAAAGTTTTGGTACTGAGGGTCAGTTCTGTACATACACTGCTTCTACCTTTTTATATAGACAAATGCCAAATGCCTGAGTGTAATTCCCCATATCCAACAGTTTTAGCAATCGACCGATGAAACAAGACAGAGGTGAGGAAAATGGTGGAGTTGGTACTTGAAGCCAAGGCTATCCTTGCCATTTTGAGTCTCAGATACAAGATATGAAGTTTGTTGGTGACCACAGATGGCAGAAAAGGAGAGGGAGTAGGAACCCAGGACAAAGTCTGTTCACTAGAACACTGCAGGTACCCAGGGAAAGTGGTACTTGAAAGTCAACTAGGCCATCATGGAGTACAGTGCCTGTGCAGTAGGAGTGGAGGCACCAGCCCCTCGTCTGAGATCTGATTCTGGAGAGAAAGCTGAACAAGAACAAGAGTTGCTGGAGGAGAAGAGTATACAGGTTATCTGTGAGTATCCAATTTAGTGCCAGTTAGACCTTGAAGATATGATTTGGACATGGGGAATGGTTGTGGGAAGAAAGGCATTCAAGTCAAAGGGACTAAGGTACGCAAAGAAATGGATTTAAGAAAGCAAAGAGTGGCTGAAATGTTAAGGTAGTAGAGGTGGCTGGTATGGGACAAGGCTAGAAAGGCAAATTGGGGACATGTTGTGGATGGTCTTAAACACTAAGCCAAAGAGTTACAGAATTAATTCAAAACAGTGAGACACTACTGAAAGTTTTAGAGCAGAGAAGAACATGCTTAGAGATATGCCTTAGAAAGATTAATTTGTTTATAATAAGGAGGGTGGGTTTCAAGGACATTAACCTGGAGACAGGGAAACTAGTTAAAAGATAGTTGCTACTACCTCGACAGGTGGGTATTTGGGACTAAACTAGGGCAGTGGAAGTAGACATGAAAGGACAAAACAAAAGCAGGTAAATGATACAATGGTATCTGATTGGCACTAGAATACAAACTCCAAACCAGCAGGAGCTTTTTGTCTGTCTTGTTTATTGCTATATCCCAGGCACTTAGAGTAGTCCTTGGCACATAGTAGGTGCTCAATAAACAGTTTGTGAATGATGTCTGAACTGCGTATGTCTGAATGCATGTGTACCCTCAAAATTCATGTGTTGAAATCCTAAGGCCCAATGTGATATTATTAGGAAGTGGGATCTTTGGGAGATTCTTAGGTCATGAGAGTTGAGCCCTTATGAATGAGATTAGAGCCCTTATAAAAATGCCCCCCAAAAGCTCCATATCCCTCTTCACCATGTGAAGGTACACCAAGAAGTCTGTTACCCGGAAGAGGGTCCTCAGATGCTGGCACCCTGGTCTTGGACACTAGAATTATGAGAAACAAATTTATGTTTTTTATAAGCTACATGATCTCTGACACTTCGTTATAGACACTGAAAAAGACTAAGACAGATTCTATACACTGGCCAGTGTGATATGTATTTGCACACCTGCCTTCTGACACCAGCTCATCTTTCATACTAGTTCCCAACCCTGCTTCCCACCTCAGCGTTCCCAATTCCTGCTCCTCCAGTCATACCCACGACCCACCATTATATATAATCTTAACATTGATAACATCTTGTGCTTAGTTTTTCTCCACTCTTCTCTTTCAAATGTATTGTTTATATAGTCTGGATAACAAGAATGTCTATTTAGGACCCAGAAAAGACACTGAGACAGGACCACCAAAGAAAGATAGTTACCATGTCACCATGTTCAAGTTGGGGAGAGGACAGGAGCAGATTAGAAGGATCTATACAGTGGGAAGGAAATGGGCAAGAATCATCCTTATGTTGTAACTTGGGCAACAGCTTCAATTTAATATTAAACATTAATTTAGTAAAAATTTGAATAGGTGGAATCAATTTGAAAATGAAAATGAAAAAAGAAGCCTACTTTTCTTCTTTGGATATGATTTAAAATAAGTTCAATTATTTGCATGACTTTTCAAAAATCCCACCATGTTCTGGTTTTATGATAGTAGAATAGAAAAACAATTTTAGACCTTAGTTTTGAAAAAGACTTGGTTTTCCAGGCAACCGAACGCAACCAAGGAGAGAGACCTGAGTGAATTCAATTGTGCTGTATTTTTGAGGCCACTGAAACTCAGAGAAACAAAGTGAATTAGCAGAAACCCAGAGAGTCAAATAAAATACTTAGCAGTTGGGTATCAAGACAATTTTATGATCATGCTTATAGTTCACGTTTTTAGTCAGGAGGAATGACAAGCAAAATTGCAATTATCTTTGGGACTTTTCAGAAGCAGCTAGTGTTTAAGATCATACTCATATATAGCATCCTTATGTAAGACTGCTTAGCTTAAGAAGGCTCAGAAAATGCTGGGCTTTGATTTTCTTGAGTGCCTGTTTCATAGAAAGTTTGATATACCAGATATTGAAAACATGCAATCTGGCTACTGGGGACAATTTATTGCACATTTTGAGAGTAATGCAGTTCATTTAATTTGCACAAGACCCCTTTCAACTATATGTCTAACCAATTCAGTTGAGTTTTTTGAACTGTTCATGTGCCACTTTTGTCCTATTCCCCAAATTCAAATACTCCTTTGGGGGTTTTAGAAGCTGGGGGTCTGACAGAGTTATGAGAAAGGTCATTAGACTTGGGCCTACTTAACATTAGGGGATGATTTGCCATTAGCCTGCTGAGTTTGTGAGTGTCTCATGTGAAGACAAGCAAAGCCAATAACTGGCCTCTTAAATTCTATTTGGATGCATCAGTCTATCTGGGTTGATTGCCTACACTGATCAAATAGACTAGAGGACTGCCAGTTTCCTTTTTTATGATCTTTCAGTTGGAGGAGCCCTTTCACAAAGTGAAATCTAGTTAGTGGGTTCCAATTAATAGGGCCTCAAGGGAACATAGCAGCAGCCTATTTTATTGTGATCTTAGAATAACAGAGTGATGGGGAAGCTTAGGCCTATGTCTTTACTTATGGTGGCAGAAAGTTTTTCTCAAGCATATTAGTGAAGCACAATAACCAATTCTGCAAAGACCCAGTGATAATACCACTTTTTAGATGAGCCAGAGTAGATGGTTGTACTGAAAGGCAGTGGGGATAATCTCTGGTAACATCATGAATCATATGAATGCTCATTTATTGCCATCACTTATTTCTTAGAAAGCAATAAACATAAAAGTTGGACCAGAAAATTATTGCCATGTGAACGGTGACCATCATCTGGATTTGCTTGGGATTGAAGATATGGGACTTTCAGTGCTAAAACCAGAAAGTCCTGGGGAAACTGGGACACTCTAAAACTGGTTACTCTAAAATCTTGAACATTCACTAAATGAATTAAAATTTAATCTGGAGTATTCATTAAGTGAGGCAATATATAACATAGTAGTTACAAACACACACTATGCATTAGATGTGCCTGAGTTCAAATCTGGCTCTACCACTCATTACCTGTGTAACTTACAGTCAATTAATCTCTTGTTTAAATTCCTCATGTGTATAAAAATATATTATTAGAACTTACCCCAAAGGGTAGTTGTGACAATTAAATGAACTAAAGATATCATGTCAATGTCAATGGGTGTCACATAGTAAGTGACAGGTATTTATTAGAAATTAAATTTCCTATGATTAGGCGTGGAAGAGGGATGTTGCAGTTACAGAGGGCTGAGGTAGGATCCAGACAAGGTCATGGTGTGTAGGGACCTGTCAAAGTCTCCAAACGGCATCCCTACCTACCATTGTCGCTGCAAGCACTCCTGTATCTGCTGGATCATAATGTCCAAGTGGCAGAGCAGTGTGTGCAACACTCTAGACCTGTTAAGAGCTTTCTGTCATCCTGGGCCCCACTCAAAACTACCCAGCTTTTTGGGTCACCAAGTAATGGGCTTAAAACTGAACAAATGAAAAAGCTGGCTTAAAACTTAACATTCAAAACACTAAGATCATGGCATCCCATTCCATCACTCCATGGCAAATAGATGGAGAAACAATGGAAACAGTGACAGACTTTATTTTCTTGGGCTCCAAAATTAGTGCAGATGGTGATTGCAGCCATGAAATGAAAAGATGCTTACTCCTTGGAAGAAAAGCTATGACCAACCTAGACAGCATATAAAAAACAGAGACATTACTTTGCCAAAAAAGGTCCATCTAGTGAAAGCTATGGTTGTTACAGTAGTTATGTATGGATGTGAGAGTTGGACTATAAATAAAGCTGAGTGCTGAAGAACTGATGCTTATGAACTGTGGTGTTGGAGAAGACTCTTGAGAGTTCCTTGGACTGCAAGGAGATCCAACCAGTCCATCCTAAAGGAAATCAGTCCTGAATATTCACTGGAAGGACTGATGCTGAAGCTGAAACTCCAATACTTTGGCCACATGATGGGAAGAACTGACTCATTTGAAAAGACCCGATGCTGGGAAAGATTGGGGGCAGGAGGAGAAGGGGATGACAGACAATGAGATGGTTAAATGGCATCACCAGCTCGATAGACATGTTTTTGAGCAAGCTCTGGGAGTTAGTTATGGACAGGGAAGCCTGGTGTGCTGCAGCCCATGGGGTCGCAAAGAGTCGTACATGACTGAGAGACTGAACTGAACTGAAGTAATGGGCTGATACAACATGTTCAAATGGGGAATATGATGCCTCCCAAATCCCCAAAGTCCCACAATGTATGGTCACTCTTTCTTTGGTTGTAGAAGGGCCCAAGGTCCAGATCCACTTATCCTCACCTTAGAAAAGATAGTTGATATACCTCCTACCACTGGACCCCAAGAAATTCCACTGAAGTAGAAGGTCATGAATCTTTGTCAGATAAATTTCCTATCCTCTCATACATGTGTATTACCAATAATGCTAGTTGTTATCTTTTGCTTACAAGGTACAATCAGCATCATGGCAATCAATGTAACCAATCAATCTGATATTTTGTGATAATTGATCAAGACGCCTATGCACTAAATTATGGAATGGAGCTGGAGAGTTGATACACCCCTGAGGCAGGATGGTGAAGGGGTATTGCTGGCCTGGCCAAGTGAGAGCATCTGGTGGGCCTTATTGATACAGTGGGAGAGAAAGGCACTTGTCAGTCAATAGCTGCATGCCAGACACGAGGGGATGTGTTGATTTACTCAAGTAATGAAACCATATCTGAAATAGCACATGCAATTGGAATCACCACCTTGTTAGGCCTATGATAATCCACTGTTACGCTCAAAGATCTGTCATCTGCATAAGCCACATAGGAGAATTGAATGGGAATGTGGTGGGAATTACCACTCTCGTGTCTTTCAAGTCCTTGATGGTGGCACTAACCTTTGCAATTCCTCCAGGGATGTGGTATTGATTCAGATTGACTGTTTTTCTAAAACTGTCTATAGGCAGTTCTAGTGGCTTCTGCTTGGCCTTTCCCTCTGTAATAGCCTTCAGGAAACCAATGGGAGAGACTCAGCCAGCTGCTAAAAATGTCTATTCCAATTATACATTCTGGAAAAAGGGGACTAACCACAGGGTGGGCACAAGGACCCCTTGGACTCACTGTGAGATGGACAGAAGCTAAAATTCCATGGATCACCCTTCTTCCATAAGCTTCTACTCTTATTGGAAGACCACAGCGATGTTTTGGGTCTCCTGGAATTAGTGTCACTTCAGAACCAGTATACAGTAAACGCCAAAAGTCTGATTATTTCCTTTCCTCAATGTATATTTACCCTGGTAAAAGGCTATAAGTATCTTCTGGGAAGGCTGAGAGAAAGACTAACTATATATTTTCAGTAGTGCTTTGTGGTTCTTTCACAAAGGGTTCTTGGTTTGTAACCCTAAACTTAATCCTATGTCCTAGCTCAAGGCAGTCAAGCAGAAGAGTTCCCTCTCACTCAAAGGAGGGTAATCCTTTTGCTCTTATCAGGCCTTGAACTGATTGCATTAGGCTCACCAACATTAGGGTTAGCAATATGCTTCTCAGTCTCCTGATTCACATATTAATCTCTTTCAGAAATACCCTCAAAGACGTGCCTCGAATAACATTTGACCAAATGTCTGGGCACCTATGGCCCAGTCAAGTTTGCACACAAAATTAAGCATACAGCACTTTTAAACAAATACATTTTAAAAAATCTGGTTTTCAAATGACACAGTTAAGAAAAAAAACATAAAACACTAGGAGCAAGCATTCTCAAAATCTTTATTTGATATGATAAAGAACTCTTACAATTCAATACTAAAGACCCACAAACAACTCAATTTTTAAAAAATGGGCAAATGACTTGAACAGATGTTTCATCAAAGAATATATATGAATGGCCTATAATTGGCCTATAAGTGCATGAAAAGGTATATAAAACAATTAGTTACTGGGGAAATGATAATTAAAATAACAATGAGATGCCATATCTCAGCCACTAAGAAAGGATAAAATTAAAGAGACTGATAAAAATAAGTGTAAGTGAGGTTGTAGAGCAACTAGAACTCTCCTATATTACAGGTAAGTATTAAAATGGTACAATTCAGTTCAGTTCAGTTCAGTCACTCAGTCGTGTCTGACTCTTTGCGACCCCATGGACCACAGCATGCCAGGTCTCCCAGTCCATCACCAACTCCAGGACTTTACACAAACTCGTGTCCATTGAGTCAGTGATGCCATCCAACCATCTCATCCTCTGTCGTTCGCTTCTCCTCCTGCCCTCAATCTTTCCCAGCATCAGGGTCTTTTCAAATGAGTCAGCTCTTCCCATCAGGTGGCCAAAGTATTGGAGTTTCAGCTTCAGCATCAGTCCTTCCAATGAACACCAAGGACTGATTTCCTTTAGGATGGACTGGTTGGATCTCCTTGCAGTCCAAGGAGACTCTCAAGAGTCTTCTCCAATACCACAGTTCAAAAGCATCAATTCTTCTGCACTCAGCTTTATTTATAGTCCAACTCTCACATCCATACATGACTACTGGAAAAACCATAGCCTTGACTAGATGGACCTCTGTTGGCAAAGTAATGTCTATGCTTTTTAATATGCTGTCTAGATTGGTCATAACTTTTCTTCCAAGGAGTAAGTGTCTTTTAATTTCATGGCTACAATCACCATCTGCAGTGATTTTGGAGCCCCCCAAAGTAAAGTCAGCCACTGTTTCTACTGTTTCCCCATCTATTTTCCATGAACTGAAGGGACCACATGCCATGATCTTAGTTTTCTGAATGTTGAGCTTTAAGCCAACTTTTCCACTCTCCACTTTCACTTTCATCAA
>ML663455.1:3161141-3179257 GCA_007570785.1 Antilocapra americana | reverse complement strand
CATTGTCACCCTTCTTCTTTAACTTATACGACCAACCTAGAGAGCATTTTAAAAAACAGAGACATTATTTTGCCAAGAAAAGTCCATCTAGTTAAATCTATGGTTTTTCCAGTAGTCATGTATGGATGTGAGAGCTGGACCATAAAGAAGGTTGAGTGCCAAAGAACTGATTTTGAACTGTGGTGTTGGAGAAGACTCTTGGGGAGTCCCTTGGACAGCAAGGAGATCAAATCCTAAAGGAAATTAGTCCTGAATATTCATTTGAAGAACTGATGCTGAAGCTGAAGCTCCAATACTTTGGCCATCTGATGCAAAGAACTGGCTCATTGGAAAAGACGCTGATGCTGGGAAAGGGAAGGACAGAGCATTAGGTGGTTGGATGGTACCACTGAGTTGATGGACATGAGTTTGAGCAAGCCCTGGGTGATGGTAATCGACAGGGAAGCCTAGAGTGCTGCAGTCCATCGGGTTGCAAAGAGTCGCACATGACTGAGTAACTGAACTGAACTGATTGGCAGTTTTGGTTGGAGGCTTCTGTAGCACCTTGTGTTGGATATATGGGAGGCAAAAAGGAAACCGAAGGGAGCCCATTGCTGTATTGTTTCTTAGGCTCTCAGGCAGTCTGTCTCGTTCATCCCACCTTTCAGAATCTTATTTGTTGTGTTATGTTCCAAAGTTTTTGGTTGAAAAAAGGAAGACCTAGAAGAAATGGAGTTTCTCCATCTTGGCAAAAAATGTAAACCCCTTTAATTTCTTTTCTACAGAAAAAATAAGCAGAGCACATAACATTCTCAAAAAAGGATTTTTAAAAAATATCTGAGGGGATTTCTGACAGTAATGATTAAGGAATTAAACATAGTGAAAAGAGTGAGTATCTGGAAAAACTTAAAGAGGTGGAGCTATACTAGGTTTGGAAAACCATGCGAAATACCTTTCCTGATTTCGTTGGAAATTTGTGGAATGTTAAACTGATCATACTTGGTATGGCCCAAGTTCTCTTTCTAAACAATGCTCCTTTATGGGTTTGTAAAGTTCTTTGGGTTTTTTAGGAGGAAAGATGTGAGTGGCAATGAAACTTTGACTCCCTGTGTTTAAAAGATTCAAGATTCACAGTTCCTGTTAAGTAAAATTAAGACTGGTGGAACCAGAGTCCCCTAGGCATTTACCATAGCAGACACTTTAAGTCTCAAAAGGTTTCCTGGTGGCTCAGACTGTATAAGCATCTGCCTGCAATGTGGGAGGAGACCCGGGTTCAATCCCTGGGTTGGGAAGATCCCCTGGAGAAGGAAATGGCAACCCACTTCAGTACTCTTGCCTGGAAAATCTCATGGATGAAGGAGACATGGGGTCACAAACAGTCGGACACAACTGAGCAACTATAGTTTCTGTTTAAGTCTCAAAAGTAATAGCAGTAACATTTTTCAATACTCACATGTTCAACTCTTAGTACTAGTGACTTGTTGGGATTCTTGTTGTAAAGGATAAAATTTAAAATTCATCATTTCAGAAGATGCCCACATCTTTACTTTATAACTCCTAGTTCAGATACCATTGTCTGGTTCTTAAACTCTGCTCTTCCCCCCAAATCAGTATGATTCAGATTGTCATATTACCAGTACCAGGTTGATTATAGCATTGGGTATTATGGGAATAATACTGAATTTATAGGATTGTTGTGAGAATTCAATGACATAAAGCACATATAGTGAGGGCCCAAAGTTGGAGCTCAACAATTGTTTAGCTTCTAGAGAACATGACTAATTTCTAACAGTTATGTCTTTATTCATCTAATATTTCTCCTGTTTGATCATTTAATGTCTATTTCCTACTTCTCCAATGCTTTAAATTCAATCTCTGCTTACATATGTTACAGCTTATCAGACAAAGGGCCATAGTTCACTTCAAACAGGAAAAGATTGATATGTTCATCCTATCCTGATATTTATGATTACTTAATGTCTAGATTCCAGAGTAGAAGCTCAAGATACTCAAAGAAAGTAAAAACTTAAATTTTAATACAGCCTAAATATTTCATGCTCAGTTCTCTTCTGTTTTATAGTATAGTTTTGTTTCTATAGTACAAGATTGTTTTTCTGGTGTAGAAATAGGGACTGGAACCTAAATTCCGAGTTTTAATGTTGTATTAATGATACTGCACATCACTGGCAATAATGTTCAAGGTTCTATCCAACTAACCTGAAAAGATTTAGTGGTAAAGAGAGATGGACATCACCAATAAAGCAGTTTGTTGGTGGGTCTGTCTTGTGGCTTTACTAAGATTGTAAACTTTCATTCAAAAAATTCACTTTTAGTTCTTTCCACCCAGAGACAGTAAGGCAAGCTGATACCCTTTAACCTCAGTGGAATTCTTATGCCTAGAAAAAGCTTCCAGCCAAGTAGCTCTAAAGAAAGCCCAGCCTGCCCAAGATTCAGGCAAGATAAGATCAATATTAATGCTTCAAGGTTAAGATTAGGTCTAGAAGCATAAAAGGACACCTGCCCAGAGGGGCAAGCTAAGACAAGGAAGACTTTCTTTTTGTTCTTAGCTTTACTCACCACCTGTACCTTCTGCTCAAATTATTTAACACCCCTGAGGTTGATGTAAAATATGCATGTAAAATAAAAATAACCTGTATTTAATGTTCAGGGATGATGTCAGAATTACAGTGCCTAGTACAGAGCCTGTAAGATAGTGAGGATACAATAATTTTTATGTAATAATTTCAACTTTGCCTAAAATTAATATAATTTCATGGCTGAAAGGAACTCTAGAGGTCATCCACATTATTTTCCTTTAAATGTGTAAGAGTTTTATTTTGGAGGAAATATGATCTCATAGAGAAAACAGTTCAGACAAAGTCTTTTCCTGAGCTTCTCTGTAACTAAGCTCCTCAGAAAAAGCACATATCTTAACAGCTAACATCACAGCTAAGTGTTATAGGATACTTACTATAGTAGGTTTATTTTTCTTTTCAAAGTTGCAACAGAAGCAGCAAAAAGATGAAGAACACAAATGACAAAAGAAAAGAATAAATTTGACTTCATAAAAATTAAAAAAATTCTACCTGTGATACCAATAAGAATGAGAGAAAATATTTGCAGATCACATTGTGATAATTGAAACCAGAATACATCAAAAATCAATAATAAAAAATAAACCCAGTTGAAAAATGGGCAAAGGATCTACATAGACATTTCTCTAAAAATGATATACAAATAGTTGATAAGCACATGAAAAGATGGTCAACATCCTTCATTATTGTAGAAATACAAATCAAAACCACAGTGACATATCACCTTACACTGGCCAGAAGGACTATCATCACAACGTCTACAAATAATAAATGCTCAAGAGGATGTGGAGAAAGGGAACCCTCCTACTCTGTTGGTAGGAATGTAAATTGGTGCAGACATTATGGAAAACAGCATAGAGGTTCCTTAAGAAACTAAAAATAGAGCTACCATATGATCCAGCAATCCTATTCCTGGGTATAAATCAGAAAAAAAAATGAAAACTCTGATTGAAAAAGATACAAGTACCTCAATGTTCATAGCAACTCAATTTATAAGAGCAAAGCAATTTACAATAGCCACAAAAAACTACAATAGTCAAGACATGGAAACAAGAAGTGCTCATCAATAGATGATTAGCTTAAGAAGATGTCTCTCTCTCTCTCTCACACACACACACACAAACACACACACACACACACACACACACACACATCGAATATTACTCAGCCATAAAAAAGAATGGAGTATTGCCATTTGCAGCAACATGGATGGACCTAGAGAATATTAGACTTGGTAAAGTTACTTAGACAGAGAAAGACAAATATTATATGATATCACTTATACGTGGAATCTGAAAAATAATACAAATGAATCTATATAGAATATACAAACAGATTCACAGTTATAGAAAACAAACATGGGTAACAGATGGGAAAGGGCAGGGGAAGGAATAAATTAGAAGTATGAGATGAGATTAACAAACTACTATATATAAGATGGATAAGGAACAAGGATTTACTATGTTCCATAGCAACTTCCTTGGTAGTTCAGTGGTTAAGACTCCACGTTTCCACTGTAGGGGGTACAGGTTTGATCCCTGGTCAGGGAACTGAGATCCTGCATGCACAGAAAACTATATTCAAAATCTTGTAATAACTCACAATGGAAAATAATTTGAGAAACATATATAACTGAATCATGTTGCACTTGAAACTAACACAGTATTGTAAATAAACTATACTTTAATGAACAATGACAAACCACCTCACATCCACTATAGATGGCTCTAAACAAAAAGACAGATAATAACAAGTATTGACGAGGGTATAGAGAAATTGGAGCCCTCATATACTCTAGTGGAAGCATAAAATGATGTAGCTTCTTTGGAAAACAGTCTGGAAGTTCTTAAAAGTTAAAACATTGAGTTATCGCTTGACCTAGAAATTCTACTTCTGGATATATACTTAAGAAAGATGAAAACACATTTTCATTAAAGATATGTGCATGGACATTCATAGCAGCATTATTCATAACAACCCAGAGAGTAAAAAACTCAAATGTCCATCAACTGATAAATGGATAAAATATGGTATATCCACACAATGGAATATTATTCATCCATAAAAGAATGAAGTACAGATACACACTTCAACATGGATCAACACTGAAGTCACTATGCTAACTGAAACAAACCAGATTCATAAGGACAAATATTCCACTTATATGAGGTACCTGGAGTTGTCAAATTCATAGAGACAGAAAGTAGAATAGTGGTTACCACAAACAGGTGGGAGTGGAGAGTGGTAAGTAATAGTTTAATGAATAGTTTCTCTTTGAAAGGATGAAAAAGTTTTGACAACATAGAATAATAATGGTTGCACAATGTTGTGAGTGTACTTTATGCCACTGAATTGTATCCCTAAAAATGGTAAATTTCATGTTATATATATTTCACTGCAATGAAGAAGGAATGAACCTTTATATATGATACAAACAGGGATTAAATTTTGAAAACATTATGCTAAGAGAAAGAAGTCAGACACAAAATACCATATACTGTATGAGTTCACTGATACAATATGTCCATAATATATATATATATATATATCTGTTGAGATTAGTGGTTGCCTAGGGTTAGGAGAGGTAATGGAGGAGTTCGGGAATGACAGCTAAAGGGCTTCTTTCTGTGGTGTTAAAAATATAAAACGGATTTTGGTGGTTGTTGTGCAACTCTGTGAACATTCTAAAAAATACCTAGTTGTACATACTAAATGGGTGAATTACATAGTATGCAACTTTTATCACAATTTAAGCTGCTCTTTAAAAAATGAGGATTACAACAGTCAATGATAAGTGAGCAATACATTACTTAGGTACATTGGGGTTTTGCTGTGTGTATGTTATCATATTAACATGTTTTTATTACTATGTTTAGCCATTTTAATAACATGTTCTGTTTTAATTTTTTAAAAAGATAAACACTATCTAATACCTTCTCAAATAAACTACATCTGTGTCTAACGGCTGGCATGTTTTACTATATTGACAAAGGCCAAAGTACCTTGACACTATATCCACAAACTACAAAAGAAGCCAATAGAAAATGAATATTCTTCAGCAAGTTGGAACTGTGAATAAGATCACATCTTAAGAACCTCAAATTTATATAGTGCTTAATTTACAAAGCACTTTCTGATATATTTCTGATGTACTGATCCTGTTATTTTCTTGTGAGGTGATCAGGATGGGTGTTAGACCATCACCTTCCCTTGCTCAAGAAATTAAATAAATGTTTGATCCACCTAAATCCCACAGCTGAACTGGACCTGAATTATTAATCTATTTTCAACCAATGCTCTATCTAGCTTATGATTCTACTCATTAAATTAGATCACATAGTGCTGCATAAATAGGACACATTTCTATACAGCAAGAGCAAAACTAAAAACGTGAAAAAGATATAAATAAGGCATTAACATAAAGAAGTCTCATATATTGTCCATTTGTGTTTTGAACTTCAGTTCATCTTTTAGTGATCTCTAAACAAGTACACAACTTTATGTGCACTTATGGCTTTTAAATAAGGCATAAATAGCGTAAGACAAACTTGGACAAGGCTCAGGGCACATGGGTTCTAGGTAATAGTTTTGTTAAGTATTTTCTGAACATGTGCATTGTATTACTTTGGAATTAGATCTAGACATGGTCTCTTACTTCAAGGAACTGTCAATCTTATGGGAGGAGGAGGAGGCAAGACAAAAATAGGTGACCAATAAAGAAACTTGGATTGAGGAGTAAAGAGAGTCAGGTTAGAAGAAAAATGATAATGAACTGGAGGGTAGATAGGATGCCTCTGAACAATGACAGAGAGTGTCAGGAAAATCATGGAATGCTTAGTTCAGATCTGACATTTCACTCTAAAAGAGAGAGAAAAGAGATCCTAATAGCACAACAGTAACAGGGCCCTTTATATTTTTCTCCACAAAGGTCTCAACAACTGCAAGAACTATAATCATACAGAATATGATTTAAAAATTCATTGGAATGTTTCTTAACAATATGAAGTTGCATGAGTTTATTTCATTGAATGGACAACAAGGAAAAATGTCAAATTATTTGATATTTTGTTCCAAGAAATGGGCTTCCCTGGTGGCACTAGTGGTGAAGAACCCACCTGCCAATGCAGGGGACATAAGAGGGATGAGTTCCATCCCTGGGTCTCGGTCGGGAAGATCCCCCAGAGGAGGGCATGGCAACCTACCCCAGAATTACTGTCTGGAGAATCCCATGGACAGAGGAACCTGGCAGGCTCCATAGAGTATCAAAGAGTCAGTCAGTCCACAGGGTCACAAAGAATCAGATGTGACTGAAGCAACTTAGTATTCACACATGCCAAGAAACACATCCAAACTCTTTGAACTTATTAATCAATCATGTGAACAAAGAAAAGAGTTTCTGTAATCTCCATGGCAATTAGCCCAACCCAGAGGGGGAAAAGCTTATTCCTTTATCAATGATTTTTATATAGAGTCTCAGGCAATTTGGAAAGAACATTTTCAAGATCACGCACATAATCCAACTATTGCTGACCTTTGGATTCCTTTCCCCCCTTACAATTACATCCATTAAACTGCTTCCTCAGAGTAGAGAGAAGTCTATGATGAAAGAAAAAGGATGCATATTGTTTTCTCCAGATTGTTAGGCTTCCACCAGAGTCCTGATTCATTCCCACTGAAAGAAATGATCAGGTACTTTGTTGAGATTAATACACTGAAACAGTGATTCTTAGTTCTGGTTTAACAATATCCCATTGGGACTCTGTTTTCCTTCCAGAAGTATTGGTAAATTCTTGAAACATTAATTTCAGTTCCCTTTAGCTTTTAGTATAAATATATGCCAAATGGCACTTCTTTGGGGGAGGAGAAGGAATCTTGGCAAGGAAAAGAAATACAAAATCCAGTTAACAATAGAGTATTGTGACTCCAGGGGTGGGAATTGAAGCTTTAGCTGTTTGGCATGCACATCAAGACATGGCCTTCCATTGCTTCTCTGATGTCAGAGAAAAGGAGAAAAAGAGACAATTTTGATGTTCACACTTTAAAGCGTTAAAAACACATATGTCTAGAAATTCTACTTAATTGTCAATAGTGGCTATGACTAGGAACTGAGGCTGTGGTGTTACTTTCCCTGTGCTACATCATAAATTTCTCCAATGCTTAACTTTGTTTTGGAAGGAGCATGTACTGCTCTTGTATTCATTGAAACATTCAATTGAGGATTTAGAAGCCAAAAATAAAATAAATAAGAATTATTAAGTCTAAAGAGACAAACTAAATAGCTGTAAGCCTGAAAACAGTTGGTTATAGTGTTAAGTGGAGAAGGAAAAGGCAATCCACTCCAGTATTCTTGCCTGGAGAATCCTATGGACAGAGGAGCCTGGTGGGCTACAGTACATGGGGTCACAAACAGTCAGACATGACTTAGAGACTAATACACACACATAGTGTAGGACTACTGCTATAAAATTCTTATACCACCACTGTCCAACAGAAACATAAGGCACACAATTGAGCCATATATGTAATTTAAAATTTTCTATTAGCCATTTTATAAAAGCAAAAAAATCAGGTGAAATTAATGTTACACTTTAACTCAATATACCCAAAATATTGCTTTTTTAGGTACTAAGTCTTTGAAATCTGCTACATATTTTACATTTATGACCCATCTTATTTCACATTGGCTCATATAAAAAAGCAGAGACATTTGCCAACAAAGCTCCATCTAGTCAAACTCTGGTTTTTCCAGTAGTCATGTATGGATGTGAGAGTTGGACCATGAAGAAAGCTGAGTGCTGAAGAATTGATGCTTTTGAACTGTGGTGTTGGAGAAGATTCTTGAGAGTCCCTTGGACTGCAAGGGGATCCAACCAGTCAACTGTAAAGGAAATCAACCCTGAATATTCCTTGGAAGGACTGATGCTGAAGCTGAAACTCCAATACTTTGGCCACCTGATGAGAAGAACTGACTCACGGAAATACTCTGATGCTGAGAAACATTGAAATCAGGAAGAGAAGGGGATGACAGAGCATGAGATGGCTGGATGGCATCACCGACTGGATGGACATGAGTTTGAGCAGGCTCCGGGAGTTGGTGATGGACAGGGAGGCCTGGCATGCTGCAGTCTGTGGGGTCACAAAGAGTCGGACTTGACTGAGCGACTGAACTGATGTGTATCTCAATTTATTTAGTTTTATAAAACAATGTAATAAGCACCTGGGAAGCAGTAACCCAAAACCAAAGCTAGGACTTTGTAAATAATGTACATTTAATTCTGTGGTTCTTTCTCACACTCATTTCCTACCTCTTTTCTTCATCCAAGGTAAACTTTATCCCAAACTTTGTGTTCATCATTTCCTCAGTCTCATTCTCATATAATTACACCACATTTATATGTACGTATAAAAGAGAATTAGCTGTTTATAGCTTAGTATAAAGGTTATTAGGCTTTAATATTTAGGTGTTTAATATTTTGGGAATTCCTATTTTCAGTATTCAATTAGCTTTGTCATTATTATAGATCTCAGGTGACTTGTTTCATAATTGCATTTAATACATACATAGGTTTTCCTTTTCTTCCCAGTTTTATTAAGGTATAATTGACAAATAACATTGTATTCAGTAAAGGTGTACAACAGAATGATTTGATATATGTATAAAGTATGAAACATTTACCACAATGTTTTAAGTTAACATCCATCACCACACATAATTATAATTATTTTTCCTGTGACAAGAACTTTTAAGATGTACTCTTAGCAATTTTTAGATATACAACACAACATTGTTAACTATAGTCACTATGGTGCACATTACATCCCCAGAATTTGTTAATCTTGTAACTGGAAATTCATACCTCTTGACCACCTTCGCCCATTTTCCCAACTACCTACCCTTGTCCTCTGGCAACCACTAATCTGTTCTGTCTTTTTGAATTTGTTTTTTTTTAGATGCCAAATATGAGTGACATTATATAATACTTGTCTTTCTCTTTCTAGTTTTTCCACTTAGCATAACACCCTCAAGGTCCATCATGTTGCAAATGGCAAGATTTCCTTCTATTTTATGGCTCAATAATATTCCATTTTCTTGGGGTTCCCAGGTGGCTCAGAGGGTAAAGAATCTGCCTCCAAAGCAGGAGATGCAGGAGAAGTGGATTCATTCCTTGCATCAGGAAAATCCCCTGGAGAAGGGCATGGCAACCCACTCCAGTATTCTTGCCTGGAGAATCCCAAGGAAAGAGGAACCTGGTGGGCTACAGTCAGTAGGGTCTCAAAGAGTTGGATACAACTGAAATGAGTATGCACATACACATATGTATTATACACCACATTTTCTTTATCCATTCATCTGTTGAATGAGACACTGTTTCTATGTTTTGGCTATTGTAAATAGTGCTGCAGTGAATATTGGAGTACAGATATCTCATCACAATAGTAATTTAGTTTCCTTTGGATATATACCTAGAACATACATAGTTTTTTGGTGACAACTTCAACATAGGGAACTTCCTTTTTATAAGCTTAAATATATTGATAAGATTCATCCATACTACTAAGTGTTGCTATAGTTCATTGGTTTGACTGCTGTGTAATATTTCACTGTATTACAGTTTATTCACACACTATTCTGTTGATGGACATTTAGGTTATTATATTTTTGTTTGTATATTCTTGTCTAAATCTACTATTTTATACACATAACAGTTTCTTTTTGGTAGAGATCTAGGAATTCACAATTCTCACCCAAATGAAACAATTATATATCAGGTGAGAGAGAAGGAAGGTAGAGATCACTTGAGAGAGTTTTAGTATGCAACTGGTAGGGATGGTGTTGCTTGAGGAGGCCCCCAAAACATTGTGAGTTGCAGTTGGTCTTAGCTTTTCTGTCTTCGTTTCCTCTACTGGGCTGTACCTTAGGCAGTTAAAGCTTGGAACAGTAGCAGTGAGTAAAGCCAGGCAATGCCAACACATCTATACAGCTAGGGCCCCGTCTTCCCAAACCCTCAACCCCATCTGGTGCTTGGTGGTCAATCCCTTTCCTCTACATCTCCTAAATTATCTTTCTGTACTGGGCTATATGCAGGTATATACTGGAGGCACTGGCAGGGAAAAACAAGAATTTGACTTTTGGTACATATTAAAACATTCTCTGAGAGTGGGGAAAAGATGGAAAATTCTAAAACACAGAATTGCTTTTCTGTCCTAGACTGTACTAAATCCATAACTACGAGCACAGTAAAAATAACCTCTAGAAGCTGGAGCTTAGCATAGATGGTTCTAATGAAAAAAACACGAATCTCAGATTGTTAGCTGGATCAGCTATGAGGGACTGATTCAGATGGAAGAGAGGTTGACAAATTTATATAAAGTTAAGACAGAAAAACAGCAATAGGAAGTTCAGGGCCTAAACCAAGAGCCTGGCAATGATGAAAGAGAGAATTACACAGGTGCATGTAATTACACAGGGGATCCACATCTCAGATTTGCCCAGGGCTTTACATTTTGGAAAGTGCTTTTCAAAGCGCACTATATTTAATCCCTACAGTAACCCAGTGAAGTAGGTATTACCATTATTGATACTTTATAGGAACTGAGGCTGAATGATAAATAAGCATGTTCACAAAGTTTCATAGCAAGGAAGCAGCAGACCTGCAACTTGAACCCAGGTCCCTAAACAGAAAATGAAGGACTGTTTTATTGCCCCAGTGATTTACAACTGAGGTATTAAAGTGTGTTGCTAATACTTTGCTGCTAATGAAGTAGTGATTTACATATATAAAAACTGGAATAGATTTAATAGTGTTTCTGTAATAGTGCCACTCATTTGCATTCTGATAAGTTTTCTTGAGCATGAAAGAAAGGAACTTAGTTATAACCAGAATGTTAAAAAAATGCATAGAAACTCCAAGGACCTCAGGGAGGCAGTCTAGGGACCCCAGGGAGGGAGTTCTGAATGTGAAGTCTACCCAAGCTGTGAATTATGCTGATAAAAGGTCAAGATCTGCCACACTACATATCATAGTAGTGAGAGAAGTAACTGCATATGGTAAATTAAAGGTGAAATAGTAATTATAGGTAATGTAATTTTTATTTCTACATTTGTGTTTTTTTGTGAGAATGGAACACTGGTACATTGCCCAAAATAGCCCTTTAAATAGTTGTCTGGCCAGCAATAGAACTGGAAAGGACCCTCAAGTTGCTCGCTCATGAACAAATATTTATTACAGCTCCTTCCATCAATCTCTCAATGACTTACCAATTATTTGCTATTAAACACAATTCCTGTGGCTTCACAGATGTTTGCATCATTCACTACTTGTCCCTTAAGATCTTTCAAATGCAGCTTTCTCAGTTAAAAGAGGGGAATGCTTTAGCATGGACCTGTAGCATGTTTTCTTTAAATCTGCAAAGATTCATTAACCACTTGACTGTTAGCTTGTCCTAGCTAGTTGTTGTGCTGAGGTAGAAGGAATCCCTAACTTCTTGTGACTTATCATCAAGCTAGGAAGATGAGAGATGTACATGAAAGAGATCTAACAAATGTGTTTCAAGCATGTAAATAGAAGAAAGTAAACTAAGAAGATGAGGGAGAGAACATGATGAGGAGTAGGTGGACGTGGAGAATATCTCTCTCCACAGATACATCAGGAATACACCTTCAGACAGAAGTGCATGCAGGACACAGCTGAGAGCAGACAGGAGTACCTGACCAATGGAAAAGAATATACAGAACCACTCAAAACTCCGTAGGACGAAGGAACTAGCAGGAAAAACAGCAGTGTTAGTAGGACTGAACCTGTCCTCAGCAGGAACGGGATCTGAAGCATGGGTCTGAACACCACAAGGGATAATTGTCTGAGTTAGAGGAGAAACAATTAAGGCTGAGAGTGAAACAGTGGATCGGTGGCAGAGTAAATGGAATGAGAATCACACAGTCCACGCCATATCCATACATAACCTGAACAGGGATGCAGGTCCCCTAGAAGATGCAGCAGCTGGGAACTGGAGTGTAGGGATTGTTGAGAAATCCCAGGGCAAGGGCTGCTTTGATTGCAGAAAGACCGATTGAGGGGATGCAAGGGAGGAGATTGTGGTGGGAAATGCCTATGGAGGAAAGCCAGGCAGCCACAGAAGCAAGGCAATATTGCTGAGTCACACATTGGGGGAAAAGCCATCACCACAGCCTCATTCTCCCCAAATGCCAGCATTGGCAGCTGAACAATAGAGAGGCTGGCCCAACAAACCCCTGCCTGATGCACTGAAGTACAGACTAGGACCCACCCAGGGTGTCCCTTTAAATGCCTGACACAGTGATCTACAGAGTACCCTTCTATATGCCTGACGTGCATATCAACAGAGAAGGACCACAGACAGAGGAGCCCTCCAAGTGCCTGAATGGGCAGAGCTATGGAGAAAGACTGGCCAAAGAGGCTTTCTCATTGTCAGCTGCAAGAGGCTTGAAAAAAGACTTTGATAGGGCCGTAACTCCTGAGGCAGAAGCAGTCCATGTACCTGCACACTTAGCGCCACCAGGGTTCCCACAAGCCAAGTAGTTGTAACACCTTCACGCTCAGCCCTCACTGGGGCAGAACTGGCACAGGCAAAATGTGTTGCATCTATGCACAGAGGGTAGCTTTGGTCATGTCCAACTCTTAGGGACCCTGTGGACTGTGGCCTGCCAGGCTTCTCTGTCGGGGGGGGGGGTCTCCAGGTGAGAATACTGGAGCATTTTGGCTAATCCTGGTTGTCATACCCTCCTATAAGCACTATATTTCCTGCTGCCCTAGCCAACTCCCCTGAATACCTGGTGGTGCCAAAACCCCTGTGACCCAAGCAGCTGCACCACCTGCACATCTGGCCCTCACTGGGGCAAACTCAAGTCCTCTAGGGCAGCCTCAGGAGCAAACCCCACATGCAGAGGTGGAAATAAAACCACAAATAAAACCCAGGGGCAGTGTGGCTGAGGAAGAAGACCAAAAACCTTTTCACCAGCTGTATAAGCTGCAGAATAAATACACATGATCAACTAGGCAGACTCTGTGTCTATGTAATATATAAAAGGCCATTGAGAGATTCCACAAAAGAAAACATATTAGTTCAGATAGTGGTGGACATTGGAGGCGAGAACACACAAGAGTAGGACCAGATTAGAATCTGAGCTGCCCTCCACAGCAGGTCCAGAGACCATCAAAGTGTTGGAGGGCATCCAGCTTTACAACAAATGTTAAAGGGACTTATGTAGTCAAGAAATACAAGAGAAGAAAAAAGATCTATGAAATGAGTTTAGTTGATTCACTCAGTCAAGTTTGACTCTTTGTGATCCCATGGACTGCAGTATGCCAGGCCTCCCTGTCCATCACCAACTCCCGGAGTTTACTCCAAACAATTAAGAAAATGGCAATAGGAATATATATATATATATATATATATATATATATATATATATATATATATAATTAATTACTTTAAATGTAAATGGTTTAAGTGCTCCAACCAAAAGACACAGACTGGCTGAACAAAAACAAGACCCATATATATGCTGTCTACAAGAAAACCACTTCAGACTTAAAGACTTAAAGACACATAGACTAAAAGTGAGAGGATAGAAAAAATATTCCATGCAAATGGGAAACAAAAGAAAGCTGGAGTAGCAATCCTCATATCAGACAAAAGCAGCCTTAAAATAAAATAGATTACAAGAGCTAAGGAAGGACACTACATAATGATCAAGGGATCAATCCAAGAGGATGACATAACAATTATAAATATATATGCACCCAACACAGGAGCACCTCAATACATAAGACAAACACTAACAGACCTAAAAGGAGAAATTGACAGTAACACAATAACAGTAGGAGACTTTAACATTCCACTCATACCAATGGACAGATTATCAAAACAGAAAAATTAATAAGGAAACACAAGTCTTAAATGATACATTAGATGAGATGGAGCTCATTGGTATCTTCAGGACATTCCATCAAAAGGCAGAATACACCTTCTTCTCAAGTGCACATGGAACATTCTCCAGGACAGAGCACATCCTGGGTCACAAATCAAGCCTCAGTAAATTTAAGAAAATTGAAATCGTATCAAGCATCTTCTCCAACCACAACGCTATGAGACAGTATCAATTACAAGGAAAAAAACCCACAAACATATGGAGAATAAACAATACGTTTCTAAATAACCAAGTTACTGAACAAATAAAAAGGGAAATTAAAAAATTTCTAGAAACAAGTGACAATGAAAACACAACAACTCAAAACCTATGGTATGCCGCAAAAGCAGTTCTAAGAGGGAAGTTTATAGCAATACAATCCTACCTCAAGAAACAAGAAAAACATTAAATAGACAACCTAGCTTTACACCTAAAAACAACTGGAAAAAGAAAAACAAAAAAACTCCCCAAATCAGTAGAAGGAAAGAAATCATAAAGATCCGAGCAGAAATAAATGAAAAAAAAAATGAAAGAAACAAAAGTAAAGGTTTATAAAACTAAAACTGGTTCTTTGAGAAGATAAATAAAATAGACAAACCTTTAGCCAGACTCATCAAGAAAAAAAGAGAGAAGAATCAAATCAACAAAATTAGAACTGAAAAAAGAGAGGTTACAACAGACAATTCAGAAATACAAAGGATTATAAGAGACTATCACGAACAACAATATGACAATAAAATAGATAACCTGGAAGAAATGGACAGATTCTTAAAGTAGTTCAATCTTCCAAGACTGAACCAGGAAGAAATAGAAATTATGAACAACACAATCCCAAGTACTGAAATTGAAGCTGTGATCAAAAATCTCCCCAAAAACAAAAGCTCAGGACTAGATGGCTTAACAGGAGAATTATATCGAACATTTAGAGAAGAGCTAATGCCTATCCTTCTAAAACTCTTTCCAAAAATTGCAGAGGAAGGAACACTTCCAAACTCATTCTACAAGGCTACCAACGCCCTGATACCAATACCAGACAAAGACAACACAAAAAAAGAAAACTACAGGCTAATATCAATGATGAACATAGATGTAAAAATCCTCAACAAAATTTTACCAAACAGAATTCAGCAACACATTGAAAAGCTCATACACCGTGATCAAGTTGGGTTTATTCCAGGGATGCAAGGATTCTTCAATATTCACAAATCAATCAATGTGATACACCATATTAACAAATTGAAAAATAAAAACCACATGATAATCCCAAGAGAGGCATAAAAAGCCTTTGACAAAATTCAGCACCCATTTATGATTAAAACTCTTCCAAAAATGGGCACAGAAGGAACACACTTCAACATAGTAAAGGCCATATATGATAAGCCTATGGCAAACATTATTCTCAATGTTGAAACACTGAAAGCATTCCCCCTAAGAGGATTAATTTCCAAAATAAACAAGCAGCTCATACAACTCTACCAGAAAAACAAACAACCCATTCAAAAAGTGGGAAAAAGACCTAAATAGACATTTCTCCAAAGAAGACATAGAGATGGCTAACAAACAAATGAAAAGGTGTTCAATATCGCTCATTATTAGAGAAATGCATATCAAAACTACAATATCACCTCACTGAACAACAAACCAAAAGCCTTGGTGAGGTTGGTGCTACCCTTCTCTTACATATGTAGAGTAAGAAGCCTCAGTGAATTGAGACTTTATTCCTCAATCATTGGATTTCATTCTCTCTCCTTTGGGGGTTTTAGGCTATGTTCTTGGTGTTGGAGATTGCTAAATAAAAGAGCTCTGAACAAATCAGGGTATATTGACAATAATCATATTTTGTTTATGAAACTCACATTGTGTATATTTCTCAAAGATGGACAAAAACATATGTAACAAACTATCAATAGCAATAGCAGTTTGTAATATCCAATTTTTAATTTATTTTTTTATTAGTTTTGCCAAACAATGACATGATATCACCATGGGTTTACATATGATCACCCTCCAGAACCCCCCTCCCTCCTCCCTCCCCCAGGGAAATCTCCTTGCACCAGTCCCAAGCATCAATCCTGGGCCGGCTATTGCTTAGACATATGATAATTAACATGTTTCAATGCCATTCTCCCATATCATCCCACCCTTTCCCTCATCCACAGAGGCCACGAGTCTATCCTATACATCTGTGTTCCTTTTGCTGTCTCGCATTAATTGGTGGGACAAGAAAAAGAAAATTCTTAAGACAAACCATATTTAAAATAAATACTCTACCTGAATCTTTAACACCAATTTATCTCTTTCTAAGAACTTTAACATGTATTATCTTTTCAATCATCACATTCCTGTGAGATATGCAAGACAGCTTCTTTTCTCAAGTATAATGTGGTGACGAGATTGCAATATTTGAGAAAAAGTATTGTCATTTGTTCTACCCATAACCTGAGAAATCGATGCATTAGTATACTACTCTCATTTTTATTTTTTAATGAAACAAGTAAAGTATTAATTAAGAGGGAAAAGAGGAACAGTATATTTGGATAGATATGTGGCTGGACTCAGGGAGAGAGAGTTACTGAGTTGTGCCCAGGGGTCAGTCTGAATTACTTTTAAGGGTTATTTCTTCTGCCTTTTCTTTGCCAATCACTTTGATTTGAGTGGCTCACAGTCCATATTTGGTATAATCTCAGAATCCTCCCATGTGTGCACACACATCTCTTACCTAAAATGGATTTTACCGAAAAGGTGGCTGGGTAGATCATCCTTTGATATTGCTTTGCCTTTGGCTTACAAGGAGGCTTTTCTGCACATGTGTGGTCAGGGAGGTCTCCTGACTTCAACAATGAGAAATATGAGGTCTGGGCAGGGCCCAGCATTCTGTCTTATTTGTCTTGATATTCTTGTCTTGGCGTTTCAGTCCATAGAGAATTAATCTCCAATTGCTGTACCCTGGGTTGGGGGCCATCTATGTCCTGCCTCAACGCCCCCCCCCAAGAGATGTAAACCCAAAAAAACTTTATTGGGAAGATGAAAGGGGAAGGTCTGTCTTCTGTAATTTTTTGAGGCTGACAATGGACTTGTAGACCCTACCTAGCTGGGGTCATAAAGTTCTCACCCTGTCTCATTAAAGGGGCCCTAAGGTGACTTCTGCTATTGTGTTGGCAAGATCTGCTATGCAGAGTGGCTGGAATGTCTCCATCACCACTGTCCTGTGATGCCCTAGAGAAATGAAACTAAAAATTAGATTAGAGGAGGAGAAAGTTATAAGAAAATGGAAACTTCCAATTGCTATGGCCCATGATGGACTTCGCTTGGGGGTAAAAGCAAATCCAGCATTTTGTCAAGTGAGTGGAGGGAGCAGAACCACAGAGTTGTCTGTCCTTCGTGTAGATAAGGGAACTAGTACTATTCTCACTTTATAGTTGATACTAACAATTACCAATTACTGAGCATCTGCAAGTGCCAGAATTGAGTTAGGCATTTTACTTTATCTTTAATCCTTATAATACTAAAAGGAAATACCATTACTGTATTTAGGTCATGAGAAAACTTAGGCTAAGAGAGTTGGCCAAGGCCACAAAGCTGAAAGTAATAGTGCT
>ML663455.1:3107244-3136668 GCA_007570785.1 Antilocapra americana | reverse complement strand
GGGGAGGGAGGAGGGAGGGGGGTTCCGGAGGGGAAGCATATGTAAACCCATGGTGATATCATGACAATGTATGGCAAAAACAATAAAAAAATTAAAAAAAGGAGCAGAATCAAGGAGAGTAAGGTGAGGTTGCATAAGTAATACACTACAGAGCCAACAGGCGTCTTCTGCCTGTACGTCTGAATCTGCTTATGATATTTTGAGGGAGTTTACAGTTCACCACTGAATCAACATATTAACCTTGTTAGCCTTCACTTTTTGAAACCAAATGTATATTCCTAATCTTTACTGAACATTTTCATGGACACTAATGAAAAGGCTCATTTGACCATCCAAACTGTAACCCTGAGTATTTAATCACTGAGATGTCATCTAATTGTCTAAAATTATCCTAGCTATTATCATTATATTATAGAAATCAGGAATAGTTAGGGGCAAATTAAAACAATTAGACCATCTATTCTAGTACTTCAACATTTTTTTTTCTTACCCTAAAATATTCTGAGGGATATGATATAATCTCATCAGTAATAATACTACCTCACTGTAGTTTTCTTAATGGGGTGCAAAGTGGTCAGAATATTCAGGAGTGTGTAGACCTTGAACAGACTACTTAGATAATATTGAATCTCTTAAACCTGAGTTGAGAATCACTGATTCTAGTCTAACCTGCAGAGAAAGCTAAGATTTGAGAAGTGAAATTAAGACCTGAATTTCATTACCAGCAAAACTACTAGTGGCAGAGCTGGGACTAAAATACTGGCCTCCTGGCTTAGGGCTCATCATTTTCCCTAATATTGAGAAACAAATAACTAGAAGGAATTTAAGAGTGAGGCAGACCAGAAATACCTTTTGAGAACCCCAGGTCATCTGGGCCCGTGACTTCATTTAGGCAAATAAGATATTTTTCAGTTCAGTTCAGTCGCTCAGCCATGTCCGACTCTTTGTGACCCCATGAACTGCAGCAGGCTAGGCCTCCCTGTCCATCACCAACTCCTGGAGTCCACCCAAACCCATGTCCATTGAGTCGGTGATGCCATCCAACCATCTCATCCTCTGTTGACCTCTTCACCTCATGCCCTCAATCTTTCCCCACATCAAGTTCAAAGATACATTACTATTACAGAATTTTTCAAGTGGGAGTTGGACGTGTTCACAGTTTAACTTATAATTGTTATAATAAGTATTATTTTTATAATTAAAAAATCTAATAAATATTTTGAAGCAATCTAATATTTAACTGGGGATTCCCTGGTGGCTCAGATGGTAAAGAATCTGCCTATAATGCAGGAGACCTGGGTTCGGTTACTGAGAAGATCCCCTGGAGAAGGAAATGGCTATCCACTCCAGTGTTCCTTCCTGGAGGAGCCTGGCAGGCTACAGTCCACAGGATCGCAAAGAGGAGGACAAGACTGAGTGACTAACACTTTCTTTCATTTAATATTTAACTAACCTCTATACCCAATTCACTTTAGGACTTCAGTGCGAAGGACAGCAGTTTGATAGCTGTAGCAACTTCATCCCAGGTGGCACCAAGTGGTAAAGAACCCTGCTGCCAATGCAAGAGACTTAAGAAACTCTTAATCCTGGTTCAGGAAGATCCCCTGGAGGAGGGCATGATAACCAACTCCAGTATTCTTGCCTGAAATCTCATGGACAGAGGAGCCTGGTGGGCTACAGTCCACAGGATCCCATAGAGTTGGACACAACTGAAGCGTCTTAGCCCATACACACCAACTTCAGAGCCTGGTACATCTTATAAGTAGTTGATACTCTAAAAATGACTGTTAACTCAGTGTCAGTGTGAAAGCTTGTTGAGATAATTTATTGCAAGGCTAGTTCCATGAATGAAAATATAGCTTTAAAGTGCTATTTTGGAGTGTGAGCAAGCTAAGATATTTTATCTCACCTAATATCTTATTTGATATTAATATAAAGCTACTTTCCAAACTGTTGTGCTGTGGGGACTTAAGCCGTTGGCTTTCATGACCAGTAGGCAACCTTAGAGACTGTACATCTGACATGAACAATCCTGTTCAAGTCTACACTCATGGTAAACCCTGAAAACCATTAATTTTGTCTGGTAAAAAAGTCTGAGACAATATCAGCTCTTAAAACAATTTTTATCTCTCTCATTTGATAATAGCACAGTGATAACTCACTAAATACAAGAGCAATAGTATAATGAGTGAAGTCACTCAGTCGTGTCTGACTCTTTGTGACCCCATGGACTGTAGCCTGTCAGGCTCCTCTGACCATGGGATTTTATAGGCAAGAACACTAGAGTGGGTTGCCATTTCCTTCTCCAGGGGATCTTCCTGACCCAGGGTTCAAACCTGGGTCTCCCACAGTGTAGGCATACTCTTTACCATCTGAACCACCAGGGAATCTCTATAAATACTGGAGTAGGTTGTGATGCCCTCCTCCAGGGAATCGCACCAACCCAGGGATCGAATCCTGCTCTCCCACACTGCGGGTAGATTCTTTGTCATCTGAACCACCAGGGAAACCCCAAAATAAGCACCTAATGAGCATGTAGTGAATGTGAAAGTAATTCAGTCATGACTGAGTCCTTGAGACCCAGGCCAGAATACTGTAGTGGGTAGCCTTTCCCTTCTCCAGGGATCTTCCCAACCCAGGGATCAAACCCAGGTCTCCCACATTGGGGGTGGATTCTTTACCAGCTGAGCCACAAGGGAAGCCATAGAATAGTAGGATGGGTAGGCTATCCCTTCTCCAGTGGATCTTCCTGACCAGAGAATCCAACCAGGGTCTCCTGCATTGCAGGTGGATTTTTTTTTTTTATCAACTGAGATACTAGTAAAGTGCAGTACTTTCTGAGAGTACTTCTTAATTCTAGTCAACATTTGTATAGGCAGAAGTTTGTTCCTTTGAGATCGTAGACTTTCATGTTGACCTGTATCAACTTAATGGTAGCTATGTCTTATTGCATTATTATCTTTAAGAAACAAAGGACAAAGGATATATTTCAAGCTCATTTTTCCCATTTACTCTTTTATAACAGCAAAAAAACCCTAACCTTTTTCATTCTATCCAAAGGTAAAGAAAGCTACCAAGAAGAGATACTGAAAAAAAGAGACACATGTACACAACCAGAAAGCTGTGATATGGAAGAGAGTGACATGGAAGTGTACAGATGTGTTCATTTCAAGTGATGAGGTAGGCCATAGCTTGAGGCACGGAGTCTTCTTCCTAAGGGCTTGGATAGTACAAAAGGGACAATCTGGCTGAAAGAGAACCTCTGTAGAAATTAGAATGGCTATTCATAAATTAGTGACCATGAGTGCCTAAAATGCATAAGAGACCATGCTACTATATTCATTTCCTATAGAGAATTTAGTAACAGTTGTTAATTTCTGAAGCATTTTTGCATATATTAACACTTTTGGTCATTACAATGACTGCATGAGGTAAGCAAGCCGGATTACTCCCAATTTATAGCTAGGTGAACTGAGGCCTAGAGGGATGTCACTCCTCTAAGATCACATGGCTAATAACGTCATAGTAAATTAGGATCAGGATCCAGAAATTATGATTCGATCTAATACCTTATCTATTATACAATGATGCACTTTTATTTTTATTCCCTTAATAGGACAGAAACATGGAGGGATGGCAGGTGTGGAGAAACATTAATACTGTGATTGATTTCTGAAAAAGCTCCTACAGAAAGACAACAGTGGGTTTTAGAGTAACATTTATAAAACATGGACACTATCTTTGTTGGAATTCTGGATTCATGTTATCTAATTCTAAGATCTCATGGCCCTCTGAATATATTCCACATTTTATTCTAACTATAAAATTAAGTTCTGCAGATATCTGGAGTATCCTGCAAGAAATGATCAACCAAGCAGACTAGAACTATTATTACTTCAGAAAAATATCAAAAAGACAGATTTCACCAAGCAATCCTGGCACAAATTTCTGGAATTATCATCACTAACAACACCTACAATAAAGAGATTGTACTTTCCTTGCAGAACAATGATGACTGAAAGGCCTCATATAATTAGCAAAAGTGAAATTAAAACCAGTATCAATATCATACTGTCTTGATGACTGTAGATTTGTAGTATAGCCTGAGGTCAGGAAGGTTGATTCCTCCAGTTCCATTCTTTCTCAAGATTGCTTTGGCTTTCTTAGCTTTTTTGTGTTTCCATCCAAACTGTAAAAATATTTGTTCTAGTTCTGTGAAAAATATCATTGGTAGCTTGATAGGGATTGCACTGAATCTATAAATTCTTTGGGTAGTATACTCATTTTCATTATATTAATTCTTCTAATCCACAAACATTTTATATTTCTTCATCTATTTGTGTCATCTTTGATTTCTTTCATCAGTGTTTTATAGTTTTTTATATATAGGTATTTTGTTTCTTTAGGTAAATTTATTCCTAAGTATTTTATTCTTTTCATTGCAATGGTGAATAGCATAGTTTCCTTAATCTTTTTGATTTCTCATTGTTAGTGTATAGGAAGGCAAGGGATTTTTGTGTATTAACTTATATCTTGCAGCTTTACTATATTCATTGATTAGCTCTAGTAATTTTCTGGTGGTGTCTTTAGGGTTTTCTACATAGATGATCATGTCATCTGAAAACAGTGAGAGTTTTACCTCTTTTCCAATCTAGATTCCTTTTATTTCTTTTTCTTCTCTGATTGCTGTGGCTAGGACTTCCCAAAACTATGTTGAATAGTAGTGGTGAGAGTGGGCACTCATGTTTTGTTCCTGATTTTAGGCTACATTACAAAATCTACAGTCATCAAGACAGTATAGTACTGGCACAAAGACAGAAATATAGATCAATGGAACAAAAGAGAAGAGATAAATCCATGCACCTATGGGCACCTTATCTTTGACAAAGGAGGCAAAAATATACAACAGAGAAAAGACAACTTCTTTAACAAGTGGTGCTGGGAAAACTGGTCAACCACTTGTAAAAGAATGAAACTAGAACATTCTCTAACACCATATGAAAAAATAAACTAAAAATGGATTAAAGATCTAAATGTAAGATCAGAATCTATAAAACTCTTAGAGAAAAACATAGGCAGAACACTCTCTGACATAAATCACAGCAAGATCCTCTGTGACCCATCTCCCAGAGTAATGGAAATAAAAACAAAGATAAACAAATGGGACCTAATTAAACTTAAAAGTTTTTGCAAAACAAAGGAAACTATGAGCAAAGTGAAAAGGTAGCCTTCAGAATGGGAGAAAATAATAACAAACAAAACAACTCACAAAAAATTAATCTCCAAAATATATAAGCATCTCATGCAGCTCAATACCAGAAAAATAAACGACCCAATCAAAAACTGGGCCAAAGACCTAAACAGACATTTCAATAAAGAAGACATACAAATGGCTAACAAACACATGAAAAGATGCTCAACATCACTCATTATCAGAGAAATGCTAATCAAAACCACAATGAGGTACCATCTCACACCAGTTAGAATGGCTCAATTAAAAAGTCTACAAACAGTAAATGCTGGAGAGGGTGTGGAGAAAAGGAAACCCTCTTACACTGTTGGTGTGAATGCAAACTAGAAAAGCCACTATGGAGATCAATGTGGAGATTCCTTAAAAAACTGGAAATATAACAGCCATACAACCCAGCAATCCCACTGCTGGACATACACAATGAGGAAACCAGAATTGAAAGGGACACATGTACCCCAATGTTCACTACAGCACTGTTGACAATAGCGAGGACATGAAGGCAACCTAGATGTCCATCAGCAGATGAATGGATAAGGAAGTTGTGGTACATATAGAAAATGGAATATTACTAAGCTATAAAAAAATAATGCATTGGAGTCAGTTCTAATGAGATGGATGAAACTGAATCCTATTATACACAGTGAAGTAAGTCAGAAACAGAAACACCAATACAGGATATTAATGCATATATATGGAATTTAGAAAGACGGTAACAACAACCCTATATGCGAGACAGCAAAACAGATGTGTAGAATAGGCTTTTAGACTCTATGGGAAAAGGCGAGGGTGGGATGATGTGAGAGGATAGCAATGAAACATGTATACTACCATATGTTAAATAGATGACCAGTGCAACTTTGATGCATGAAGCAGGATACTCAAAGCTGGTATACTAGGACACCCCTGAGGGATAGGGTGGGGAGGGAGGTGGGAATGGGGTTAAGATGGGGAACACATGTACACCTGTGGGTGATTCGTGTCAATGTATGGCAAAAACCACCACAATATTGTAAAGTAATTAGCCACCATTTAAAATAAATTAATTTTAAAAACCACTATCAAATACTTTTGGCCAACTCAAAATAGGAGTTGGAGTAAAAAAGTTTATGGCAAAGATGTAGTTTAAAAAAAAAAGACTTCACTCATTTTCTCAGTCATAAAGTGCCAAGATTTATGCTGGAGATCTAACCCTGTGTTTGGGACTCGGGCTTCCTATTTGATGCATTCATTTATAGAGCAATCCAAAGAAAGAAAACGAGAAGAATCTAGTCATTTCTTGAATGGTGGGTCAGAAAGATTGGATGTAGCCTCCAATATTTTTTTAAGGCAAGATATACAATGTGTTATGGTTACCAAAGGGAAAAGATGGAGGGGAGGGATAAATTAGGAATTTGGGAGTAACAGATACACAGTACTACATATAAAATAGATAAGCCAACGAGGACTTACTGTATAGCACAGAGAACTAAACTGAATATTCTGTAACAATTTATATGGGAAAAGAATCTGTAAAAGATGTGTAAATATATATATGTATATATATATATATATATATATATGTATATTATAACTGAATTGCTTTGCTGTACACCTGAAACTAACACTTTGTAAATCAACTACGATTCAATAACAATAAGTTAAAAAGATAGACTATGTTTATGTTATGCTCCTAAGCAACTAGTTTAGTAGTCTGGTGAAAAAAGGAAACCAGACTGATTTGTTTTTGGTGAACTTATTCAGGCTTCTATGTCCCTTGCTTTTCCCTAGTGTGAACAAAGTATTTGTTAACACTTGTTTACTCCCACAGGGATTAGTAAAGATCATCAAGCTTAAACCCATAAGATCCTAGACAGAAAAAAATCTAAACTCCTTCCAAATCCTGCCAGTTTATGTATTTGGTCATTTATCTAACAAATGTTTGCAAGTCTTCTATGTATTGTGTAAGGTAAAATTCCAGGAATCACCATTGTTACCCTACTTTGCTTCATTTTTACTTGTTGCCAATAAATGTATCTGCTCCCTCTTTAAAATGTAAGTTTCTATGAGGGTATCCTAAAGGAGATCAGTCCTGGGTGTTCATTGGAAGGACTGATGTTGAAGCTGAAACTCCAATACTTTGGCCACCTGATGCGAAGGGCTGACTCATTGGAAAAGACTCTGATGCTGGGAAAGATTAAGGGCAGGAGAAGAAGGGGACGACAGAGAATGAGATGGTTGGATGGCATCACTGACTCAATGGACATGGGTTTGAGTGGACTCTGGAAGTTGGTGATGGACAGGGAGGCCTGGTGTGCTGCGGTTCATGGGGTCGTAAAGAGTCAGACATGACTGAGTGACTGAATTGAACTGAACTGATACTCATCTATATACATCTGATAGGGCCTAGAAGTCTTGTTAAATGACAATAAAATAAAGCTTTGAGAAGAGAAATTAAAGGATAGTAACAGATTAAAAAATTAAAAAATTATACAAGGTATTAGAATTGATTTTCTTGCTCTCCTTTTAAACTTGTCTCTATTTTTGACCTCTGAAAAGTGTTTTCTTCCTGAAATCCTGTTATGCTCTTAAATATGCAAGGAAAATGAATTTCTTTTGATACTTGTCATGCAAACCTGAGCTGCATAGCTAAATTTTTATTATAATATATCAAGTAACTCGTGAATTTAGAAACAACACATTATAGGCTTTTTTTCGCCTTATCCTCACCCCTCATCCGATTTACCTATCCCATCTAACCTCTTACTATGTTCACATGGTTTATGGATTGACTCACATTTTCAATGAGAGTGCTTTATTTTTATAAAACAGAGTCAGCTCATTGTCTTAAGACACATTATCTTGATATACAATGTAGACTTGTATACCCAGCTACCTCTTTAATAAATACACTTGGTGTCTAATAGACATTTCAAACTTAGCATGCCTACCTGAATTCTTGATTCCTTCCTTATACCCCCCCCATTCTTCTGTTTTCCCCATCTCAGAAATGGAAACACTATTAGTCTAGTTCCATAGGTTCAAAACTGTGGGGTCATCTTTGACTCTTACCCTTCGTACACCTTTCCTAGTAAACCCCCAATCCAATTTGTCAGGCGGCTTTACAAACAGCTGAGAGAAGAAGAGAAGTGAAAGGCAAAGGAGAAAAGGAAAGACATTCCGTTTGAATGCAGATTTCCAAATAATAGCAAGGAGAGATGAGAAAGCTTTCCTTAGTGATCAGTGCAAAGAAATAGAGGAAAACAATAGAATGGGAAAGACTAGAGATCTCTTCAAGAAAATCAGAGATACCAAGGGAACATTTCATGCAAAGATGTGCACAATAAAGCACATAAATGGTATGGACCTAACAGAGGCAGAAGATATTCAGAAGAGGTGGCATGAATACATAGAAAAACTATGCAAAGAACATCTTCATGATCCAGATAACCACAATGGTGTGATCACTCACCTAGAGACAGGCATCCTGGAATGTGAAGTCAAGTGGGCCTTAGGAAGCATCACTATGAACAAAGCTAGTGGAGGTGATGGAATTCCAGTTGAGCTATTTCAAATCCTAATAGACGATGCTGTGCAAGTGTTGCACTCATTATGCCAGCAAATTTGGAAAACTCAGCAGTGGCCACAGGACTGGAAAAGGTCAGTTTTCATTCCAATCTCAAAGAAAGGCAATGCCGAAGAATGTTCAAACTACCACACAATTCATCTCACGTGCTAGTAAAGTAATCTCAGAATTCTCCAAACCAAGCTTCAACAGTATGTGAACTGTGAACTTCCAGATGTTGAAGCTGGATTTAGAAAAGGCAGAGGAACCAGAGATCAAATTGTCAACATCTGTTGGATCACTGGAAAAGCAAGAGCATACAGGAAAAACATCTACTTCTCATTTACTGATTACACCAAGGCTTTCACTGTTTAGATCATAACAAACTGTGGAAAATTCTTCAAGAGATGGGAATAGCAGACCACTTTACCTGCTTCGTGAGAAATCTGTATGCAGGTCAAGAAGCAACATTTAGAACGGGACATGGAAGAACAGACTGGTTCCAAATTGGGAAAGGAGTACGTCAAGGCTGTATATTGTCACCCTGCCTATTTAACTTATATGCAGAGTACATCATGAGAAATGCAGGGCTGAATGAAGCACAAGCTGGAATCAAGGTTGCTGGGAGAAATATCAATAAGCTCAGATATACAGATGAACCCACTGTTATGTCAGAAACTAAAGAACTAAAGAGTCTCTTGATGAAAATGAATGAAGAGAGTGAAAAATCTGGCTTAAAACTCAACATTCACAAAACAAGGATCAAGGCATCTGGTCCCATCACTTCATGGCAAATAGATGCGGAAACAATGGAAACAGTGAGAGCCTTTACTTTTTGGGCTCCAAAATCCCTACAGATGGTGACTGCAGCCGTGAAATTAAGACAGCTGCTCCTTGGAAGAAAAGCTATAACAAACCTAGACAGCATATTAGAAAGCAGAGACATTACTTTGCCAACAAAGGTCCATCTAGTCAAAGCTATAGTTTTTCTAGTAGTCATATATGGATGTGAGAGTTGGACTATAAAGAAAGCTGAGTGCCAAAGAATTGATGCTTTTGAACTGTGGTATTGGAGAAGACTCTTGAGAGTTCCTTGGCTTGCAAGGAGATCAAACCAGTCAATCTTGAAGGAAATCAGTCCTGAATATTCACTGGAAAGACTGATTCTGAACATGAAACTGCAATCCTTTGGCCACCTAATGAGAAGGATTGACTCCTTGGAAAAGACCCTGATGCTGGGAAAGACTGAAGGCAGGAGAAGTGGACGACAGAGGATGAAATGGTTGGATGGCATCATCGACTCAATGGACATGAATTTGAGTAAGCTGTGGGAGTTGGTGATGGACCAGGAAGCCTGGCATGCTATAGTTCATGGCATCGCAATGTGTCGGACATGACTGAGAGACTGAAGTGAACTGAATCTGTTTAAAGAAAATATCTGCTCAGGTTGATATTTGGTAGAGGCCAATAAAATATTATAGAACAGTTTTCCTCCAATAATTGTATTTTGTTCTTTACTTCTCAATATTATACTAATATAATCTGCGATGATTGAAAAAAAAAACAATATATCTGGGATTGCACAGGAAGTTTGATGTAGGCACAAAGTGAGTAGATGTAGTGACTGACAAAAGTATGAGACCAGGAGGCTATTAAACAAGAAGTGCTAAAAATTAATAACAGAGACTTTGTCCTTCAAAAGAGTGAAAAATTATTTTGTTTCAAAACAGAATAAAGACTGTGCTGGTGGCCAGGTCCAGATAAAGTGGTTTGGGGGAGAGGAGGAAGTTGCCTTCTTTAGGAGAAAACTTGGAAAGTCAGATGTAGAGGTAAACTTTAAAAGCCACTGGACTTGTCTAAGGAGAGGAAGAGAAGACCATGTCCACTACAGCAGGTGATTTTGTTCTTACCGCCTCTCTTCTCTCTTCTGTAGCTATCAGGAAATATGAAAGATTTGCTGGTACTGGGATTGGTTCAGAGGAAGAGTTGAAGGTGGAAAGATCTATATACACTGCAGAATAAGATAAGGAGAGGAAAGTGACCTTGATTCTTAGTTCTCAGTTTATACATAGGTTTCCCTGGTAGATCAGCTGGTAAAGAATCTGCCTGCAATGCAGGAGAACCTGGTTGGATTCCAGGGTCAGGAAGATCCCCTGGAGAAGGGAAAGGCTACCCACTCCAGTATTCTGGCCTGCAGAATTCCATGGACTGTATAGTTGATGAGGTCACAAAGTGTCAGACATGACTGAGCGACTTTAAATTTCCAAAGATTCCCAGGAAACTGGCGAAAAACAGATGTCAATAATGGGTGCCTATTGCTTCATGGATCACATTTCCTAGGTTCAAACTTGGTCATTAATTATATACAAAATATCTACTCTAGAAAATGGCCCCACTGGTTCAGTTCTCAGTTGAAGGGCTCAAAACTGTTGCCACCTCCATTGACTAGAAACACCTGTGTGTGTGTGTGTGTGTCTGTGTGTATGCTGGAGTGGGTTGTCATTTCCTCCTCCAGGGGATCGTTCCAACTCAGTGTTTAAATCTGCGTCTCCTGCATTGAAGGGGGATTCTTAACCCTTGAGCCTTCAGTGATGCTCAAGAAACACCCTACTTACCTTATTTCTGATACAGGTAATGTCTTGTCTTTAATACAGGTTGTTGTTCTGAGCGCTTTTTCAGACTTCATCCAGCTTTACCTCTTCTTGTCCCAACTGACAAACTCTTGGCCCCATTGCATCAATTGCTCATGCCATCTGGAACTGCTTCCATCATTGTACCTTTTTTACACTGACAAATGTCCGCTTTAAAAAATCTAATTTTCACTTTCTTAAATCATATTGCCTTGTAACCCCCTAGAACGTATATCTTTGGTAGATTCAGTCAGACATGTGCTGTCATTGAATGTAGATGGCTTTACAACAGCCCACAGCTATGCATTCTACAAACTCATATGCCAAAGAGGTAGCATTCTGTCAATTGCCAGAAAGATGTTAAAATAGATGATTCAAAGACCCTGCCCAGGAACTAGCTCAACATTTTGTTATGCTCCACAAAATGCATTGCTACTTAACTTGAAACTGTTTCACCTTCAATATGGATAGTTTTCATGCCAAATCATAACCTAGCAAATGGAGCAATCAACATCATTGACTTATATTACAAACACCAACAACTTGCTAGATACTAGGCAGGATTTTGGGGCTTTACAAAGAGAAATGAATCTCTGCAGTCAAGGAACTTACAAATGAATTCTAGAGGCCTGGTGGTGGGGGTTTAGTTGCTAAGTTGAGTCTGACTCTTATGACTCCATGGACTGTAGCCTTCCAGGCTCCTCTGTCCATGGGATTCTCTAGGCAAAAATATTGGAGTTGGTTGCCATTTCCTTCTCCAGGGGGATCTTTCTGACCCAGGGATTGAACCCCAGTCTCCTGCATGGCAGGTAGGTTCTTTACTGACTGTGATATGAGGGAAGTCCTAGAGGCATGGTAGCTGATACCAATAAAGACATAATTATCATTGGATTTAACATATGTAAGTGTTACCATAGTACAATACTCTGTTAATTTCAAGAATAGGACTGAATCTTCTTGATGTTATTAGTAGATATAGGATGTCTCTAGGAGAGATGAAGTCTTTATGGAGGGTGATCTTGAGAGGTACAAATGCCATCATGGCTCTCAGATACACTGTGAAAGGACTAAAGGTATCTGGGGTTGGATGAGGGAGGACCTTTGTGTAGGCAGCTAAGAGTAGATTAGGTAGGTTAGGCTGGAAAAATCTTCTGCAACCTTGAGTGTATGGATAATATATGAGATGGTGAAGCACACATGAAAAAGTAGTTTTTAGAATTGTACAGTCTAATATGTGATAAAGGATCACGCAAGCAGACTTACCATCTGCTCCTTCACTGCTTTTGCTTCTTTTATTGCGGCGAACACGCCTACTTTCCTCTTCAGAGTATGACTTTTCGTTAGGGATGAAGAAATTCACAAGGGCCATCTGAAAAATAATGAGAAGATAAAAAGGTTGACCCAGTCAACTATTTTTATTGTGGTTAAGTCACTAAGTCATATCTCTTACAACCCATGGACTGCAGCCCACCAGGCTCCTGTGTCCATTAAATTTTCCTGGCAAGAATACTGGAATGTGTTGTCATTTCCTACAGGGGATCTTCCCAACCCAGGATCAAACCCATGTCTCCTGCATTGGCAGGTAAATTTTTTACCACTGAGCCACAAGGGAAGCCCCAGTCAACAATAGCCAACATAAAAAAACTGGCTTTCTGTAGACAGTCTGCCTTCACTTTAAATTCAGAGTGTCTAATATGCTTAGAGATGTGGTACATACATATAGATAGATAGATAGATAGATAGATAGTTAGATTTGGAATGGAATATAAAATCGAGTATTAGTCATAAAAAAGAATGAAACATTGGCATTTGCAGAAACAAGGATGGACCTAGAGATTATCATATTAAGTGAAGTAAGACAAAGACAAAAATCATATGATATTGCTAATATGTAGAATCTTAAAAACAAATACAAATGAGCTTATTTACAAAGCAGAACTAGAACTACAGATATAGAAAACAAACTTATGGTTAAGGAAGGGGAAAGAGGGGAGGGATAAATTAGGAGTTTGGGATTAACGTATACTCACTACTATATATAGAATAGATAACAGGAAGGAACTACTGTATAGCACAAAGAACTATAAATATTTTGTAATAACCTGTAAGTGAAAAACCTTGAAATACATATATATGTTGATCTGAACTACTGTGCTGTACATCTGGAACTAACACATTGTAAATCAACTATACTTCAAAAAAAATTCAGACTGTCTAAAGTCTAAGCTCACCATCCCTTCCACTGTACAAATTCTTTCATTGTTGATACCGTTATTATTTTAATAATCTAGGCACAAAATTTTGGCCAATATCTTATGCCCCTCTGTCATCTGCTCCAAATATCTAATGGGTAATCTTTCAGTCCTACTTGTCAGTACAGTTCTAGGGTTCAGAGATCTCAGTCATAGATTCCTAATTTCCCTCACATACTACTAATGTCTTCCCAGAACGAGACTTCAGCTTGTTACTCCTTCTTGGATGGCATTATTATACACCCATTACTTTTCTACATTCCTATCTATGCTGAACTTTTGGTTTGTTCCCAGAATGCTGTGCATCCAGTTATGATTGGATGGTATTGTTTACGTTGACACTCTTTTGGGAGTCTGTAATGACAAAGTGCACAAGTATTTTCTCCCTTTCTTACTCCAACAGAACTTCTATAGAACTTGTGGTCTGTAAGATTCATTTCAGTACTTGCTCCTCTATTGTCTTATAACGATCTCTCATAATAATACAATATATTTCATATGGGACTGGGCCTGGTTTTTATAATGATAATCACAACTTAAATATATACTTGACTGAATTAAATTATAATTTTTCAGCATGAGTGCTTATTTGTGGTTAACGAAAATGTGCTTGAGGAAAACAGTGGACCGAGTATTAGAAAATAGGATTGAAAGTGATTCCAAACCCGACTCTACCACTTATAGCTGTGTAAATTTCCTCATTTATAAATAGGGGCAATAATTGTACTTTATTCATTAAGTAGTTATTGTGTTAGCAAGTACACAGCATGTAATATGCATTTAACAAATGAGATATATTATTATAATTGAAATTAATATTAAAATAGATACATAATTGATAAATTAATGTACAGGTAATCTCCAACTTGCCTTAGGGTTTTATTTAAAAATATTTAGGTTGAATCTTATAAAATTGCCATTTTTGTATGTAAAAAATGGTTAAATATCAGCAATTTCACATAGTTCAACTGAGCAGTCTTTTTGTCACTTCTGTTTTGTTGTTCAGTCACTAAGTCATGTCCAAATCTTTGCAAGCACATGAACTGCAGCACGCCAGGCTTCCCTGTGCTTCACTATCTCCTGGAGTTTCCTGAAACTCAAGTCTATTGAGTCAGTGATGCCATCCAATCATCACATCCTCTATTGCCCCCTTCTCACTTGTCTGAAATGTAAAATGCACTTTCTCATAGAATCAACGTAATAAAGTCTGGCTAGGTTTCCAGATAAAGCCCATATAAAGTTACTTAACTCACAATATAAATCAGTTCAGTTTAGTTCAGTTCAGTCGCTCAGTTGTGTCTGGCTCTTTTCAACCCCATGGACTGCAGCATGCCATGCCTCCTTGTCCATCACCAACTCCCCAGAATTTACTCAAACTCACGTCCATTGAGTTGGTGATGCCAAGATAAACAACTTATCACAATAATAATGATATAATCTCAAACTGCTATTTATACTAAAATCTCAATTATTTTAGTGTAGAACAAGTAATTCTATTAAGAAGAGTGTTCTTAATAACTTTGAGTCCTTAAAATCAAACTATTTTGACTAGAAATTAGACTACAATATTTTTTTAACTTGGCATTTATTGAATATGTAGAAAAGTATTTGTCTGTACATTAAATGGCACCAGCCCACTATGGTTTTGTGTTTTTTTTAAGTTACAATTACATTAGAGTGATACATGCTTTGTTAAGTAAAGAGAAGCATAAAGTTCTCTGGGAGCAAGAGGAAAAGTATCTAATACAGACTGGGAGTGGACAAGGCTTCTTGCAGGAGGTGTTACTTCTATGAATGCTGTAGGATGTTAAGAATTTAGTGAGGAATGGGAAAATGAAAAGGAATTCCAGGCATTGTGCTTCAAGGTTCAGAGGAAAGAGAGAGAAAAAAGCTATTTCTGGAAACAAAAGTAGCATAAAATAAGTGGTAGGAGGTGGGAAGGAATGGTAAATAATTATCCTATGGAAGAACAGGATAGGGAGATCCATGGAAGAATTTTTCCTTTTGCAAATTTTGTACTTTTATTAAAGTTTTAGCTTTAATGTATATACAATTAAGGGGCTTCCTGGGTGGGGCTAGTGGAAAAGAATCTGCTTGCCACTGCAGAAGACCAATAGATGTGGGTTCAATCCCTGGGTTAGGAATACTCCCTGGAGAAGGAAATAGCAGCACACTCCAGTATTCTTGCCTGGAAAATTCCATGGACAGAGGAGCTTGGCAGGCTACAGTTCATGGGGCCTCAGAGTCAGACATGACTGAGTGACTGAGCACACAAACATGCAATAAAGTACACATATTTTAAGCACACAGTCTGAAAAATACACACTTTTGTAACCACCATTGAAATAAAAATATGGGCCATTTCCATCACCCCAGAATTTCCCATGGTGTCCCTTCCAATCATTCTTCACTGCTACCCAAGCCCAGGAACCACTGATCTGATTTTATCACCATACCTTAGTATTTCCCATTCTAGAAGCTTACATAAATGGAATCATACAACATGATTATATGATTTTGTGTTGTTTCTTTCCCTCAGCACAATGTCTGTGAGACTCATCCACATTATTGAATATTGGCAGTTCATTCCTTTTTCTTCCTGAGTAGTATTTAATTGTACGGATATACTATAGCTTTTTAACACATCTGCCTTTTGAGGGACATTTTGGTTATTTCCAGTATGGGGCTATTATGAATAAAGCTGATATGTCTTTGTAGGGACATATGTTTTCATTTTTCTTGGGTCAACACCTAAGGGTGGAACCTTAGGGATACATGGTAAGTATTTACTGTAAGGAACTATCAAACTATTTTCCAGCGGCTGTACCATTGTATTAATATATTCCCACTGGCAATGTATGAGAGTTTCAGTGTTCTGCATCTTCACTATGCTTGATATTGTCAATTTTTTACTGTAGCCATGCTTCTGGATGCAAAGGAATTTTTCATTGTGGTTGGGTTTTGAATTCTTAACTTCTTCTTAACGCTTTTGTTTTGTCTCTTACCTTGCCATCAACTATCAGATTTAACTTTACTTACTTGTAACATCTTTTCCAGTCTCTTCCAATTTGCTGCTTATAATCTTCTATAGGCTTGTCACCTCATTAAAACTAATTAAAATCATATACAGAGTAAACAGGCAAGCACTGTGGTTTTTGCAATAAGTGAGATAAATATTCTCTGGGGCTTAGAAGTCATTTGTTTACTGCTTATTTCTGGCTGTGATCTGGATAAGTGAATCTGTCAGAGAACAGAGTTTTACATAGGTATGTTATTACAGCATAATGCTATTTCTAGGGGGAAGGAATTTTGAAGCACAAATGAAGAACCTCCGCACCATCACCAGCAAGAATTCTAGAATTTTCTTCATACTCTGTTCCCGCATGGGTTCAGCTCCTGTGAGGATTCCGGCAGGGTCTTCATCAGCTTCTTGTGTCCTGATGGCAGCAGTGGGAGAATGTGCTCACATATTAATTGTTTCAAAGGGTCTGATGGGAGCCTGTGAGAACTGAGGCTTCCAGAGAAGGAGAGCTGAGGGAGAAACCAACTCCTACAGACAACAGAAACAACTCCAGTTTCCGCGGGTAGTAGTAGTAGCTTAAAGTCCCTTCAGAGAGGCTGCTGGTGAGTATGGGATATTTAAAAGTCAACTGTTCATTAGAAGGGGACTGCCTGTATATGAAAATGCTATGAACAGAACACAGTTTCTGTTTTCTCAATGAAAGCAACATAAAACAATGGTTAAAGTGAAAGAGGATTCCTATTCACAGTGACCTTATTTGAGTCTCAATCAGGTAGGAGGGAAAACTATCCTCTGTTTAGTATAATGGTAAAGACAAAAATCAGTGGCTGCTCATATACAAAGTCTAGAATTCTAGCTTGAGTTTTGCATTCATTAGGATGGTCTCCAGAGGCAAGTTGCAGAATATGAAAAAAAACAGCCTTCTCTCTTCAAATATTTCTTTACTCTTGCAACAGGGAGGAGGCACCAGGAATGTTGGCCACAGCTAGGCAGTTTGTTCAACGGGAAAAAAATCTAATTCTTTACACTTTATTAACTGATTACACCCTTGTTTCCTATGGTAAAATTACATGTTAAACAGCACCTGCAGATGACAGGGATCTCAGCAGGAAACAATTCGTTAATGCTGAGACGTGAGGGATACATTCATTATTCCTAGTGACTCTCCAGATATTGCTATGAACACTTTTTCACTAGTATCTCAACCCATAAAATTATTGGGTACCTTTTTCTTTTAACCAATATTGACATAGAGTAAATTTTATTCATTTTATATTTAATGGCAATGTATGTGATTGTATTAGTACTTTACTGATTCATAGTAAAGTGAATTACTCATAAGCTTCTTGAGGGCAGAGCCCTCATTTTGTCCATTTTGGTAACCCTATTGCCTAGCTCTGGACCTGGCACATAGTAGGCCCCTAATAAGTATCTCTCTGTCAAAAGAATAATAGAATTATCAGTAATCCATTCTATAAAGCCAGAATTTTATTTGACATGAATGAGACCACATTTCTTAACATCAACCATGGTGAGGTAGACGAAGGACATGTTATACTACTGGCAGTTAGCAAATCAAATGGATCTTAAGAGTGAGAGATTCTGTAGGTCAGTGGCTTTCAAACTCTGGCGTGCATCAGAATCTCCAGGCATGAGTACTAAAATACAGAATTCTGGGCCTTCCCCTACCCAAAGTTAGACTAAGTTGAAGTGAGACATGAGAATCTGATGTTTCAACTTGCTCACTATGGGATTCTGATGTAGATAGTTATGGAACCAAATTTTGAGAAACTGCTACTATATATTATTCATTCCTAAACTGGTTCATTATCTGGGGACTAAAAAGCAAAGTCCTGTTTTGCCACTGGTAAAATAGGGGTCTCACATATAGTGTTTTCTGTCTTTTATTCTGTCATTTCTAGAGTTAATTTGTTAACAGAATTGGTACTCCATCTCTCTCAAGAGGAGGCAGGTACCTACCAGGCCTTCTAAAATTGGAAATTCAACTATTTTTAAAAGGACTTCTCTATCAATGTTCTTGAACAAATCTATTTTTCTATTATAACCATTGCCATCACTCATCAGCAATGAGCTGGGACTGTCAAATGAAATACAAACATTTACGCCCTGGGGTGTTAAACAAAATCTTCAAATAATTCCACATAGCAATATGTGAGCATCTCAGTACCAATGAGTGAAGTAGGATTGCTCAAACTAGTTTGATGTGTATGTCATGGATATAAAATGAAGATAGAAGCTGGCATTGAATATACTCTCAATCTTATAAGAGCCCTTAACTCAAAATGCTTAGACTTTTGACAAAAGGTCTGAAGAGGGTCACTCAGGGTGTTGCTGTATGCTGAACAAACACTGATTATTTACCACATAGAGGGCACTGAACCTGACACTATCTTTAACATACATGAACAACATCCAAATATCATCCTTTGCTTTGTCATGCAGGATAGTACTACATAATAGGAAGTACTAAGGTTTTAAGAGCAGTGTGACAGGAAGGTAAATGCAGCATGTGCTGTTGCTGAATGAAGTGTGCTGCCTCCTGAGAGAGAAGAAACAAGGACACTCAACACTGATCACGGCATCCCATGGGAGCTGCCACCAGCAGGGTCAGAGTAAGAGGTGGCAGCCATCGGTCCAAATGCCAAAGGAAATTGGCACCCTGGACATCTCTGATGTGAGTGCTGGGGACTATCCACTTTTTAAAAATATATGATGATGATTGAAATTATGTAGTAAATTAAACATGGAAATTAAAGAGAACCAAAATTTTTCACATAGAGCTAAAAGCAGTTACTGAATTCTGCTCTCTAGAAAGCTTGACTTAAAAATCACTGCCTCATAATGCAAGTTACCACAAAGTAAAAAGCAAAATAAAAAAGAATAGTATCTTTATTTGAAGAGATTACCATAGTGTGGCACTGGCAAGAAATTATACTACAGACCAGTTCAATCTCTGCCTTTTCTTACCTACTATTTTGGGGCTCTAGAGATCATTTAAGACATCAAATAATGCCAAATATTTTTAATATGAAAATTTCTTCTCTTCTATTGCTAGCAAACTCCTCAAAGGTTACTTGTAGGTTTTGAACCTGTGTGGTCTTGTCCTCTGGTTAAGGGGAAATCTGCTTAAGATACACATTACAGATGTATTTAAACATATATCTACTAACACAAAGGGGGGAAATGGATCTGTTTCTTAGGTTTGATCCTATTCCTAACATCCAGAACAGAACTGAAGAACAATTATGGAATTGATTCTCATCAATGGACAATGCAAGTTTTCTGTAGCTTTTTATGACTTTCAAATTCGTACCTGACAAAGATGGCACATTTACCTTGCTGAACTATTTTACTGTTGGAGTCATGTTTAATGTGAAATGGTAGGAGAGGTCCATCCCTACTGAGATTCTGGAAGTCAGCTGGTCTATGAGCATTAAAACAATGCTCACAGCTGACATGTGCAGAGAGGTAATGACAGAAGAATACCCAAGCATCTTCAGTATAGTGAGCTTTATGAAATAACCATAAGGGGCGTAAGAAATACTCTAAAGGATGCAGTGAAGCATAGTTTCAAATAACATGACATAGTTGTGGGCTGCTGGGGAAATAGCAACCATGACCAGCTTGGAATGCAATAGTACAGAATTTGGAAACTTTCTGAGCAAAGACTCTTTTTTAGCTGACCATAAGTTGAACACAGAAATACAGACACTGACAGGCTCTATATATAGCAGTTGCAGCCACAAATCAAAAATCAGTGTGCATGTGTGTCATATAGAAAGAAAAGACTTTTGGTTGAAGATTTAGTCTTTGTTCCCTAGAAGTGTGGGTGAAGTTTGTAGTGACATCTTTGAATAAAAAGAAGGGCAGGAAAATATGTTAGATGTCACTGCATTCTCATGGGAGAATATGCTTATGTAATAAATAATTTCCAATACTCTAAAGTGAAAGATGCTTTGACACTTTGATAAGGAGGAAAACATATACTTCTTGTAATACCTGGAAATCCCTTAAGGCTATCATTTGTGAATAGAATCAGTTTATATATCAGAATGTACCTGTAGAACTTCTAAGTGCCAGGATAAAACCATCTTAGTCAATACTGAGCTTGGTATTCAGAAAATATTAGCTTAAACACATTCTCTTAATTATATAATTTTTAAGTGGTTTTGAAAATTTTATAATAATGTTGCAGTTTATCTTCACAAAACTGGACTAATGCAGGTTAGAGGGGCATTATGACCAAAAGGAGATTGCCTATGCAAGTTTAAACGAGGATTTTTTTCTTGTCCAAAATTTCACTATGAAATCACTTCTGGATCCCACTGGAGATGTAAACTTCATAAATTACCTCTAAATCATATTGTCTACAACATTCAAGATCAAGATAGTTAAGAGTTAGGTAGCTAGTGAAAAGAGAGTTGCAACAGTCTGAACTTGAAGGGGAGGGGAACAGGACTTAGGTAAGAAGCAAATTATGAGACAGATTGCTATTGATTCTAAGAGGGGAAAACCTTTCAAAACATTGTAGAAAAATTAAGCAGCGAGAAGGATTTTAAGGAAAGATGAGTCATGAAAGTGAAAGTGTTAGTTGCTCAGTTGTGTCCAACTCTTTGCGACCCCCTGAACTGTAGCCCACAGGCTCCTCTGTCCATGGGATTCTCCAGGCAAGAGTAGTGGAGTTGAGTTGCCATTCCCTTCATACCCATGGGGATGGGTGGATACCAAGTATATGAACACAGATATGTGGCCAGTGGGGCTTCCCTAGTGGATCATCCAGTAAAGAATGCACCTGTAATGTGGGAGACCTGGGTTCAATCCCTGGTTTGAGAAGATTCCCTGGAGGAGGGCATGGCGACCCACTCCAGTATTCCTGCCTGGAGAATCCCCATGGACGGAGGAGTCTTGCGGGCTATACTTTGTGAGGTTGCAAAGAGTTGGACACAACTAAGTGACTAAGCACACGCCCATATGTGTGTGGACCATCAATCTACAACTGGCTCACAGAAATGTGAGTATAGAAAGTGAATCTCAAAGGGAGAGGTCAGGCAGGATAGGGTGTAAGTACTGCAAAACAATACAAGCATCTTAGGAGCAGGGAGGTAATCATGGTGATAAAATCAGCAGAGAATCAAACTGCAATAAATGCCTGTGAAGCACAAACCTGAGTATTGAGGGGAAAAGGAAAGGACCGGGACACAAATTCAGAACTTTATCACTTCCACTACAATCATAAGGGAGAAAAGGACTGGTAATAAAGCTGAAAGTCCAGGAAGACTGTTGCACTGTGAGATTAATTGAATATTGCTGTTTTGTCCTTAGATAACTTCTCATTTTTGTGTTTCTTGTATCTAAGTGTGCCCAGGGCCTCACTTGAAGTAAATACAAAACAACTGATCATGTGACATAACGGCAGACCAATACTGTTTCAGTAGCTATAAAATAGAGAAAAAACAATTTTTTAAAGACATGGCTGTTGAATAGAATTTACCATTAGGGTGTTTCTATGGAAATCTTTTCTCAGAGGAAAGTTCCTGCCTCTTGCTTACGACTAGGACAGTGAGGAAAGGAAGTCTTGTGCTGAGTATTGTCTCATAAATCTTTTCTGTAACATTTCAATAAAGCTACCCACTCAAAAAGAAATTAGGATAAAATAAAAACAAATGAAATGAAGTATAGCAAAATATTCATTAAAGTCAATTCTATGCATATCCATTGTTTGATTGTTAGTTTAGGGACTAAAGTCAACTTTCCATGGAGCAATGTAGAGTTAGATTTCTTTGCTGTCTACTGATCTCTTTCACTGATCTTTAAACCTAATGAATCTTCTAATTTCTATTAATGTGTAAACAATATAGTTTTGCCCAATTTATAACTAATTGCTCGTAGTTATAAGTATCCCTTACAAATCATTAAAAGCTTATAAAGTTTAAAATTTGACAAGCATATGGACATGTGGATCAAGGTGGCTGACTAACCAAAAAATTTTAGCTCCTCTTTTCCTGAAGATTCTTTATTAAGTTAAAAAAAGATATAATGGGAAGACTAACAGAGGAAATTAGCAGTAAAGAGATTTCAGAATGTTTCTGAAAGACAGAAAGTGCTGACTGGTAAAGAAGGGCTGAGACAGTAACAGAGAGGGCTTACAGCCTGGAGAATGCTGTTCTGCTCCTGTAGGACCCCAGAGAAGCTTGAAACCTAGAAATGCCAAGTAAGGGAGAAGGTGAAAATAGAATATAAAAAATTCACTGAAAGCCTGTGTACTGAATAATCATCTCCTGCTCCAGAGTATAGACACCCTAGTATTCAGGCATTTATTCTCAAGGACCAAACAAACAAACAAACAAACTCAGAACATAATCCTCTAAAGAGACTGTAATCTAAAACCAATCTGAAGTACCTACTTCGGGCATTAGTGCCCCACAGCAAAGACATACACATTTTGGGATTTAGAGGTCCCCCAAAGCATAATGGATCTTTGCACATGGGTGGGACTTAGAGGCCTCATATTTGGGGTATCCAGACACTTTTCTCAACCCCTATATACATTGTCTCAGAACATCAAAGATAAAAAAAAGATCCTGAAAACTCTCAGAGATGAAAAAACATTAATAGTTAAAAGAAGAAGAATTAGAATAGATTGGTTAACTCATCAGCAACATTAGGTGTTGCAGCAAACAATGGAGAAATGCCTTCACAGTTCTTAGGAAAACTTATTTTGAACCTACTGTTTTATTTGTAGCCAACTATAAATTCCAGACTGGAAAGATTCAAACTTCACCTCTCATCCCCATCTTAGGAAGTTCCTTAGGAATATACTCCGGCAAAATGATGAAGAAAGAGAGATATATGGGATTCTGTTAAGGGTGAACATAAAACTAGAGACTAATAAAAACAAGTCCAAGGATGACAGCTACACAACAGGGCTAAAGAGCATTCAGTCAGAATGGAAGGAAGGAGCATTCCAGGAGGGAGGAATTCTGAAAATAAGAGAAGGGTGCTCAAGACTCTACTCACCTTTAAGGAAATTAGAGAAACTGTGGATACTGCAGATAATGAAGAAAAAATAAAGGCAATCAGAAAATCCAGAAAAAAATATAGACTAGGAAATGTTAAATCTCTCATAATCCTTGACAAAAGAGAGGAAATTTTTAAATAGCCACAAAGTATAAACATTGAATACTGATTTTTGACCTTCACAAATAATGAATTACAAAAGCACAGGCTAATGTAATTATAGAGATACTTAATTATAGATGTAAAACAAAACATAAATGTGATACCTCTTGGCAATGTGAAAAGTAAAAGTACAAATGACAAGAGTTAGTAGGTAGAAGAGATGAGAGATAAAGGGAAGAACTAATGGCTTCATCTTACAAATAAGAGTTATGAGATACTGCCCAGTTTATTGAACAAGAAATAAAGATCTAAGTATATTTCACTAATAGAGAGACTAAAAGGCATGATAACCATATTAGGACGAGAGGTAGAATAATTAAGGTAAAGATTCATCACAGTAGAAAATTAATAAAGTCTAAAAGAGATAAATCAAGTAATAGCAGTATCTATGGAAGCAATCACAGAACTAAAGAAACAGCTAGTAGAGTTAAAAGTAGTTAAAAGTAATAATCTCAGAGGATTAGAACTGGGAGCAGAGAGCATTAGAACCATGAAATGTTGTTTACATTATAATCCTTTATGTACATAGTTCATATTTTTAAAAACCACATACATGTACTACTTGGCTACTCCAAAACCAATCAGGAACTTTGAAACAGGAATCTTTTGCGCTTACTAAATTCAAACCAGCCCCCAAGAATCCTCACCTGAAAAAGAATGCTGGCACAGGGCCATCTAAGCATAGCTCCTGTCTCTCATTCCAACTGTCTCTTTCCTCCAACCCCTGCCCCAAAGCCTATGTCCTTCCTCTTAACATGAACTATGGATTAACTTACAACCAGTTTTATCCTCAACCATGAAAATTACTCGTAATGGTTGAACATGGATACAATAATTGTACATATTTAAGAGTACAAGTTAAGTTTTGACATACATATGTACAACTGTGAAACCATAATCATAATCAAAAGAATGAAGGTATCTATCTCCCTCCCAAATTTTCCTCATACTCCTTGGTATTCCTTTCCCACTAAACCACATGTCCAGTCCCCTCTACATTCCCAGGCAACCACTGATCTGCTTCTTGCCATTACTGACTAGTTTCATCTTCTAGAATTTTATATAAATACAATTATACAATGTATAATTAAACACTGTATAAAAGACAATTACATACAAAAATAAAATACAATTATACTTTTGGGGGTCTGATTTCTTACACTCAGCTTAATTATTTTGAGATGCATCCATGTTGTAACATATATCAGCAGTTCATTCCTTTTTATTGATAAGTAGCACTCCACTGTTATGGATTTAACAGAATTTGTTTATCTATTCACCTGTTCATGGACAAAATAGGCAGTTTCCAGTTTTTAGTTTAGGTGTGCAGTACTCTCTCAGGGTGGTTTTAATTTGCTTATCCCTAATGACTAATGATGTTGGGCATCTTTTCATATCTTCTGTGAAGTATCACTATATATATTTCACCCATTAAAAAATTGAGATGTTGTTTTTCCTGATAGCTCTACAATTTACATTTAAGTGTGTGACCTATTTTGAGTTATTTTTTGTAGAATGTGAGCTATTAATCAAGGTTTCTACAAAACTAATGATGTCCAAATGTTCCAACATGATTATTACTGGATAAACTATGCTTTCTCCATTGAATTGCTTTACACCTTACTTAAAGATCAATTGACCATATATGTGCGGGATTACTTCTAGGTTCACTATTCTGCTCCTTGATTTACCATCTACTGTCACATTAAAAACACTGTATCCTGATTACTGTTGCTTTCTTATGAACTTTGAGATCAGTCAGTCCTCCAATTTTGTTTTCAAAGTTGTTTTATTTCAAAGTACTTTGTCTTTCCAGATAAATTTTAGATAAATTTAGATAAATTTGTCAATTTCTGCAAAAAGAGTTAGGAAAGATCAAGTTGGAGAAAACTGACATCTTAACATTATTTGTATTATGAAATATATTTTTAATGTCAATATTTCTGATTGTTTAACTGTTGTTATATATGAATATGACTGATTTTTAAATAAAGAGTCTGTGTCCTGTGAACTTGTTATATTCACTTACCAGTTTTTAGGGGTTGTTTTGTAGATTTTGTATGACTTTCTACAAAAATGATCACATTGTCTGCATAAAGACAGTTGAATTTACTTTCAAAACTGATTGTTGCTGTTCAGTTGCTCAATCATGTCTGACTTTTTGTGACTCCATGAATTGCAGCATGTCCGGCTTCCCTGTCATTCACTATCTCCCAGAGTTTGCTCAAACTCATGTCCATTGAGTTGGTGATGCCATCCAACCATCTTGTCCTTTGTTGTCCACTTCTCCTCCTTGCTTTCAATCTTTCCCAAAATCAAAGTCTTTTCTAATGAATCGGTTCATCGCATTAGGTGATCAAAGTATTGGAGCTTCAGCTTCATCATCAGTCCTTCCAATGAATATTCAGGACTGATTTCCTTTAGTATTGATGCCATTATTGCCATTATGCCTACCACAGTTTGACATCAGTCAAAATTATAGGGAGGGAACACAGCCCAATCCATCAGCAGAAAATTAGTCAAAACTGGTAACTTGTAACTTTTATTTTATTTCATTACGGCACTAGTAAGAACCTTCCTCAAAAAGCTGACAAGAAATGATGTCAGTAGACATTCTTATCTTGTTCTTCATCTTAGAAGGAAAGCATTCAGCAGTCACCATAAAGTACGATGTTAGCTATAGGGTTATTGAAGAAGTTCCCCTCTACTCTTAGTTTTCTGAGAAATTTTATCATGGGTTTGTATTGGATTTTGTTAACCACTTTGTCGGCATTGATTGACATGAACATATGATTTTCCTTCCTGAGTCTTTTAATAGAGTTAATCACACATATTATTTCCCCAGTTAAAAAAAGTAACAGTGTAACTGACACACAAATTAAAAACAACCTAGTGGAAATCTAGGTCTATATTCAGAGGCTATAATTAAAATATTAGAAGAACTCAAAATCTTGTTCAGAGGGGCAGACATTCATGAATGGACATTTTCCTGTCTGTCTGTCCTATCATCCATCCATCCATTCATCCACTCACTCATGCATCTATTCATTCACTGTTTGCTATGCACTTGCTCTAGTCAAAGAGTGTGCAAGGCACTGAGGATTGAATGAATGTTGTAGACCTTGTTATTCTGAGGTTTACAATATGTCTAGTGAGGAGATAAAGAACTAATCCCATTGATGAGATGAATGCCATAGTAAGGTCATGGAGGAAAGTCAATGAAATCATAGAGGAGGCAGTTATCTGCTTGAGGTAAGGAAGTTGGGGTGGATGCCTTTGGGGTGGTCATTTGAAAAGTAAGCAGAAGATTTCTAGACAAATGAGAAGGGGATTTCCAGAGAAGTGGCTATAACTTAGAGCAGTGTTTTAGAAAATTTTCCATACTTCCAATGCCTTTTCAACTCATTTTAGAGAAATTCTGCACTCTATTACTACACACACATACACACCAAAATCACTGCAGATGGTGATTGCACCCATGAAATTAAAAGATGCTTACTCCTTGGAAGGAAACTTATGACCAATCTAGACAGCAAATTAAAAAGCAGAGACATTACTTTGCCAACAAAGATCCATCTAGTCAAGGCTAGGGGTTTTCCAATAGCCATGTATGGATGGGAGAGTTGGACCGGGAAGAAAGCTGAGCACCAAATAATTGATGCTTTTGAACTGTGATGTTGGAGAGGACTCTTGAGAGTCTCTTGGACTGCAAGAAGATCCAATCAGTCCATTCTAAAGGAGATTAGTCCTGGGCGTTCACTGGAAGGACTGATGTTGAAGTTGAAACTCCAACACTTTGTTCACCTGATGTGAGGAGCTGACTCATTGAAAAGACCCTAATGCTGGGAAGGATTGGGGGCAGGAGGAGAAGGGGACGACAGAGGATAAGATGGTTGGATGGCATCACCGACTCTATTGACATGAGTTTGAGTAAACTCCAGGAGTTGGTGATGGACAGGGAAGCCTGGCATGCTGTAGTGCGTGGGGTTGCAAAGAGTCAGACACAACTGAGTGACTGAACTGAACTGAACTGAACACACATATGGGCTTCCAAGATGGCGCTAGTGGTAAAGAGCCCTCCTTCCAATGCAGGAAGGGTTTGATCCCTGGGTTGGGAAGATCCCCTGGAGGAGGGCATGGCAACTAACTCTAGTACTCTTGCCTGGAGAATCCCACGGACAGAGGAGCCTGGCAGGCCACAGTCCATGGGGTCACAAATAGTTAGACATGACTGAATCAACTTAGCACACACACATACACACACATAATTATTTGTTTAAATATAATGAAGTGCTTTTCTATAATGCAGAACAGAATCTAAGCACTAGGAAGAAACATGTTGGACCCTGGCAGACCACTGCCAGTTTGTGAGGCACAGCTCTATGTGAAGGAGCAGATGGTCACTGGTAAACAATCAGAAACTAGGAGCAGCTTCTTGGGGGTAGTTGTCTAACCTCAGAATCATGTCAATCAAGCATTAGGCATGCAATTAGAAATATTCCAGCTTCAAAGCATGTATGTTTGCCTAAGGACCTAAATTACCATTTGCTCACTCTCTGATTACCCCAGCTCCATGACGAGCCAAGTTCTACCTAGCATTGCCAAAAAAGAGCAAGAACTCTTTTAATCGCTTTAAACAAGTTTTCAAATTTCTTTGGCAAATCAAGTCAGTAGTACAGCATTTCGCTGGAGTCTTCAGTTGACACTGAACTGGGACTATGCAGAGTCCAGTTCTAAGAAATAAAAAATGTCATGAAATTTTAGTACTGAGATTCCCAAGCACTTGCCAGTCACAATTTCTGACATGTGGTAATAGTTCAGTTCAGTTCAGTCACTCAGTCCTGTCTGACTCTTTGCGATCCCATGAATTGTAGCACGCCAGGCCTCCTGTCCATCACCAGCTCCTGGAGTCCACCCAAACACATGTCCATCGAGTCAGTGATGCCATCCAGCCATCTCATCCTCTGTCATCCCCTTTTCCTCCTGCCCCCAATCCTTCCCAGCATTAGGGTCTTTTCCAATGAGTCAGCTCTTAGCATCACGTGTCCAAAGTACTGGAGTTTCAGCTTCAACATCAGTCCTTCCAATGAACACCCAGGACTGATCTCCTTTAGGATGGACTGGTTGGATCTCCTTGCAGTTCAAGGGACTCTCAAGAGTCTTCTCCATCACCACAGTTCAAAACCATCAATTCTTCAGCACTCAGCTTTCTTCACTGTCCAACTCTCACATCCATACATGACTACTGGAAAAACCGTAGCCTTGACTAGATGGACCTTCATTGGCAAAGTAATGTCTCTGTTTTTAAATACGCTATCTAGATTGGTCATAACTTTCCTTGAAAGGAGTGAGCGTCTTTTAATTTCATGGCTGCAATCACCAACTGCAGTGATTTTGGAGCCCCCAAAAATAAAGTCTGACACTGTTTCCCAATCTATTTTCCATGAAGTGATGGGACCAGATGCCATCATCTTCATTTTTTGAATTTTGAGCTTTAAGCCAACTTTTTCACTCTCCTATTTCACTTT
>ML663455.1:3086414-3102899 GCA_007570785.1 Antilocapra americana | reverse complement strand
TTATTGTTTTAGCCATACATTGTTATGATATCACCATGGGTTTACATATGCTTCCCCTCCGGGTCCCCCCTCCCTCCTCCCTCCCCCCCGGGAAATCTCGCTGCACCAGTCCCGAGCATCAATCCTGGGCTGGCGATTGATTAGACACATGACAATTAACATGCTTCAGTGCCCTTCTCCCATATCATCCCACTCTTACCCTCATCCACAAATTTGATCTTTATAAGCAAATTCATAGTATGTCCAAAATGAAGGGCTCATGTATGGCCACTATTAGAACTGAACTTTGAAAGAAACACCAGTACCAATAATGACAAAATTGTGTAGACCCATGTACTAGACTGAACTTAAAGTAGCCATAATATAAGATAAAAGTCAAGGCCACTGGAGAGGGCAGGGGGAGGTAGGAGCTCAATGGCAGCAGACTATTATGTCCCATCATATACACTTGTTAATCTGCATGAGACTAGGGTTGTGTCTATGTCTCCTTGAGAAACAAGTTGGCTGTCTTATGGTTCTGAGTTTCCCTGACATATTTATTCTGTTTTTCCTTTGGGTAATTATAGCTTATTAGCCCTAGTTATATTCTCATGTTGCATAGTAAATTATTCTCCTCTCTTCTTGGTGTTTACACCCTTCAGACAGTGTGTCCCCACCCCCTTCCCCTTTAGTCATCACTTACCTAAATTGTATAGACAAAATTGTTTTAATCTTTGCTCATAAATCAATCCCTCTGGCCCCTTAATCATTTTCTGTTACTCTTCTCTGAACTCTCTCCAATTAATCTATATCTTTTCAGTTAATGAGTTCTGAGAAGCTGAATAGTCCAGGTGTTATTCTAGTTATGTTTGGTGTCTATGTATTTGAAAATGCACCCAGGGGTCTTTTGTAATAGGGACAGAAAATGTAATAAATTAACAGTGGCTTTTCTGCCTATTATATAGTACTCAAAATGGTTAATTATCCTTCAGCTATGGGTTTTCATCAGTGGCCATTTCTCAAGTTTAACTTCTGTTAGATTTCAAAATCTATTATAGTCCTGCTGTTAACCAGTCACAAATACTTCAAGTATCTGTCAAAAATAAATTGATTGAGATTGAATCCAACCAGTTGTTTTCAAAAGAACTTTAATTTTTCCAGATATATTTTTAAGCCCATGTGTACAGACACCACCAGAGTTGACTGCCTTGATTGGAGAAACTAAGATGAAGGTTAGAAATGGTTTTGAAAAAACTGAAAGGAAATTAACTCACTTGACTGCTAAAGGAATGAAGGTTCTTTTTGTAGGAAAAAGGTAATACATTTTTAGAGAACTGTCACTTCATGGTAAAGGCAGACTATTTCAGAATAATGATTTCCTTCCAAAGAGTTCAACTTCCCTTTCACTTTCAATAGGTATTCAGCTCCCTTTAGGAGAAGTGATGGGTTAGTCTACTCTTAATTTCAGGAAATAAGTCAGTTTAGGGAAAATTCATCCCCATGAATACTTATCATTAATTTCCTTCCATTTCCTTCCTGCTGAAATTTCTTTGCCTTTTTTAGTGTACTTACACCCACAAGAAGGTATATGGTTACTTAACAGATGGTTACTAAGCATCTACATTGTGCAAAAATTGTACCAGAAGTTACAGAAAAAAACATATGAGAAGAGAACCTCAAAATACATTTCATATTTGCATAGGAGGGTTTTGAGGGTAGTAAAACACAAAGCATATAAAAACCTGGCAACGACTTAAAACATATTGCATTTAAAAATGCTATTATTGAAAAACAGAAAACTTAAGTGGCAGGGGAATTAGGAGTAAAGGAGTCATTAGCATAAAATAGAGTTAATCTGGGATGACTTGATGGAGAAAATGAAAGGTGAAATTAGTCAATTTTCCTCCTCTGGCATGTAGTTTCTGATGAGAAAATGTGCTTAAACAATAGCTCAAGAAAGGTTTGATGATTATCTGTGGATTATATTTATCTGTGATACCTTTGCCTATTAGCACAAGCACTAGGAACTGGGCTTTATAAGCTTACTGTAATTCTGAAATATCCTGGTAGTTTTGAGTTCAAACATCCTAATCTATATGACATCAAATATACAAATGGAAATATAGCCCAGTGGGGAAAAGGCAACAATTTTTATGTAAGTAGAAATCATATCTTGATTTACAAGAGTTCTTGGAGGACATAAATAAGGATGTGGTGTTGGGGCCAGTGTGAGGAAAGCAGGAGAGACTCCATCTTGAAGCCTATCATCCATCTTAAAGACTGGATGTGAACTGGCCTGAAGCCTGCCAGAGAGTAAGAAAACAGTTGCAAGTGAAAACCAGGTCTCCTGGAGACTTCCCTCCCTACAGATGACAAATGGAGTTTTTAGTTTAAGTCAGGCGCCCCTGTTAGATAACCATGGAGATATCCCCCCTAGATGTAAAATCATTGTCCACCCACATTTAACCTTAGTTGTTTGTTCTCCTAGCACCTACTTGTTATAAAACTCAATCATATACAACAAAGAGGTTGCTAACATGTAACCAGGCAGGTAGTGGGGGGTATAAAACTGGGCCTCTAAGAAACATTAGAGTCCTTGTTGGGAACTAATTCCCCTTGAACCCGCTGGCATAATAAACTATACTCCATCGTCTAGCGTGTCTTCTGAGGTTTGTTTTGCAATTCCGGATTCCACAACAGTGGCAATTGGGAAACCACTGGATGCCATTTATTTGGGTTTTCAATACTTTTTTTAAAGATTACACACTAAAGATTGCTTAAAAATAAAAATGAGTTCATATAGAAGTTGGGGGAAGGCAATTTTAAGGATAGTAAACAAAGGGGACTGTAAAAACTGTAAATAATGAGCACTGATGGACACCTACAAACATGATTCATTGTATTCCTACCATGCACTAGGCACCACTCTAGGTGTTTTTGCAAAGTGCCTCTTAAAATTTTTCTATGCAAGTAGCCTTAAGAACAGAAGACATTAATATTACTAATGCCTAGAATTCTTTCCGTTTATCTTATAAATTCACATAAACATTGCATTCTACTTCATAATAAATATTTTACCATAAAAATGATGCTTTAAACTATTTACTACTAACTAAAACAGTCACAGAAGGAAAATGCTACATGTTGATCCTATAACCTTTCTGTAATCCCAGCCTTGTATGTCTGATCTCATTTAATTCTCATATTGGCACTCTGAAGTAATTATTATTCTCATTTTGTACATATGGAACTTGGGGCTCAGAAAGATTATCAAAGTCAGGTGTGTCTTCCTTCATGTAATACTTGAGACAGAAGAAGTAACTAATTAGAAAAGATGTTGGAAACTGTTGATACCTTGCCCAGGAACTTCACTTTACTCACAGGAAAACTGAGGCAAAAAGAGGATATATGATAAGGAAGCCAGACTAGTTAAAACAGATCAGAATCTTCACTTTATCTACCCTCTCCCATACCAGACACGTAAGGTGCTACTATTAAGAGCTCCCATCGCACCCATCACATCCCTATTTAATTTTCTTTCGATTATTGCTTATTTAGTTGTCTGACCCCTCTAATAGACTTTAAAAGCCCTAGGAGGGCAAAGACTATATTGGTTTTGTTCATCATCATATCTCCAGCACATAGCAAAGTGACAACTACAGAGTAAGCACTCAGAACATGGTTTTTACATGTATGTACATCTGCTGTAATACTTGTTTAATTCATTATACCACAGGTTATTTTAACAATTTTGCTAGTGATCTGAAAGAGGGTGGGTTTAAGATTTTTAGATGACACAAGTTCTCTCCATATAAGATGCTTTAACAACAAGGAAATATTACAATAATAAAGATCTAATAAGACTCATGAGAGAGTAGAAGAGGTAAAATTTCCTATTAGAGTGAATAGGGTAACATATTTAGGAGGAAGAATAATTTAAATCATGAAAGATTAAGTCTCTAAGCTTCTACTTTAAACACAGAAACAATATTTAAGAACCAAACAAACTATTCCATGAAGACATTACTAGGACACCATTCAGAAAGGACACTAGAAAGAAAGGCAAAAGTAACTTTTCTCCTCTCATGCAATGAAACCTACTAGGGGAATCTGGCAGGAACCTAAAGGAGATTAGGAAGAAGTTGGAAAATGTTTAATGGACATCTACAGGAAAAAACTAATGAAGGTGATGGGAATATTAGGTATTATATGAGAAGAGACAAGATATGATTCACCCACCTGGGAGTAACAGTATTCAGACAAACGGACAGTTACTATGTCCAACTCTTTGTGACACCATGGACTGTAGCCCACCAGACTCCTCTGTCCATGGGATTTCCAAGGGAAGAATACTAGAGAGGATTGCCATTTTCTTCTCCAGGGGATCTTCCCAACTCAGGGATTGAACCTGTGTCTCTTACATTGGTAGGCAGATTCTTTACCGCCTGAGCCACCAGGGAAGCCAGGAACAGTATTACTGACGTTTAAAAGTAACATATAGAGATGCTGGATTTGGATCCAAAAAACCTATATTTAATCTGTAGCTCTATTACTTTCTAGCCAGGTAATGTTGGGAAGATCAATTATCCTTTCTGAATCTCAGTCTCCTCTTCTAAAATGTCTGAGTAGATGCACTGCAGTATGGTTCACTTCTGGAAATAATCAAGTAAACTCCTGTCATACCAATTATTCTGCAGATAACAAGAGTAAACTGAGTAAAATAGAAAAACAAAATTACCTGAAGGATCTGGGGAGTAAAACAAAAGCAGGTGGATGATAGATGTGGGGAGAATTGATATTTTAAGAAAAGAGAAATGGAGTGAGTTTCCCATTGTGAAAAATGGGTTTTAGCACTGCATGGGGTAGCTACAACTCATATATTAATCTGTGGTCTCCTTTCCTTGAGGAACTAGAAGACCAAGCTCCAAGGCAATCACAGCCATTGGGAAGTGAGAGGAAATCCTGCAAGGAAGAGAGACAGAGGGAAATCCCAAATTCTGCCTGTAAATTCTGTCTGAATCTCTTGCAGACCCCTGAATTATATACATACAGAGTAGACTATAAGCGGCCCAGCTTTTTGATTTGAGCTCTATTCCATTGTAGAGGAGGTAGGCTTTACAGTGTGAATTCAGCCAAATTAAATGCTTACTTCAAAAAATACTCTTGAGAGGAATATAACAAAGCCTCTATAATATATTTTTCTCTAATATCCAGCATACAGTCCAAAATTATTAAACATATTAAAAAAAACTAGAAAATGGATTCATTCTCAAAAGAAAAGACAAGCAACAGAGAGCAATTCTGAAATTTTTAAAGCAGTTATCTTAACTATTCTCTGGGATATAAAGGAACATATACTTGCCATAAATGAAAAGATAGAAAAATCTCAACATACATACAAGTGTATGATAAAAATGCAATGATTTACAATTCTTGTAACAGAAAAACCTAAACCAGAAAAGTAAAAATTTACTCTAATTCATTTAACAGCAGCAGTCCATGAAATGACAAACAGTGAATTTGATGGACAGACTCAGAGAAATTGTCCAGTCTTAACACTATAGAGAAAAACGAATGGAAAAAAATAAGCAGAGCTTAAAAGACTGATGAGATGAAGCAGAGCCTCAGAGACCTGTGAGATACCAAACGGTCTCTGTGTGTGTGTACTAAGTCACATCAGTTGCGTCTGATTCTTTGCAATCCCATGGACTGTAGCCTGCCAGGCTCCTCTGTCCATGGGATTCTCCAGGCAAGACTACAGGAGTGGGTTGCCATGCCCTCCTCCAGGGGATCTTCCTGACCCAGGACTGAACCCATGTCTCTCATGTCTCCTGCATTAGTTCTACTTAGGAAACCCCATCTATTTCATAAGTATTTTCAAAAAGGAACCAAGATAGTGGGTATGAAACTGCCTCACACATAGGCAGTAATTAGCAGATAGCTGAATACTGTTGAAGTATCTATGAGAGATATGCAACAATAACTAAACATTTGTACCAAAGAAGATACATTCAACTTTATCCTTGTGAATTTATCATTACTATACTAAAAATGATTTGCATTGATAATAGAAATATATTTTAAAAAGGTTTAAGAGAAGTTATACACATAGACATAGTGCCTTAATAGGGGATTCTATAAGGCTTGCACTGTATCCTTAATCTTTATAGGTAATATTCTAAATTATAAAACAGTGCTTGATACATCTCTAAAACAGAATACTTCACTGTGTCAAAGGTTGATACACTTCTACAAAATAATTATGAACTTATTCCTTTAAAAATTAGTTATGAATTCTAAAAGACACATGCACCCCAATATTCATTGCAGCACTATTTACAATAGACAGGACATGGAAGCAACGTAGATGTCCATTGACAGATGAATGGATAAATAAGTTGTGGTACACATACACAATGGAATACTACTTAGTCATAAAAAGGAACAAATCTGAGTCAGTTTTAGTGAGGTGGGTGAACCTAGAGCCTGTTATACAGAGTAAAGCAAGTCGGAGAGAGAAAAATAAATATCATATATTGACACATAAATATGGAATCTAAAGAATAATACTGATGAATCTATTTACAGAGGAGAAAAGGAAACACAGACATAGAGAATGGTCTGGTGGACACAGTGGGGGAAGGAGAGGGTAGGACAGGTTGAGAATGTACAATTGACATATATACAATATCATGTGTAAAATAAATAACTAGCGAGAAGCTGCTGTATAACACAGGGAGCCCAGCCTGGTGCTCTGTGATGACCTAGAGGGGTGGAATGGGAGTGGGGAGGAAAGGCTCAAGAGGGAGGGGATATATATACATATATAACAATGACTGATTCATGTTGATGTATGGCAGAGACCACCAACATGTTGTAAAGCAATGTTCCTCCAATTTAAAAAATGTAGTTGTGAGCGTTTTTTTCCCCCTCAAACACATACATACTAAAGAAAAGACTAAGCATATTTATTATTTGTTCTGATGACACAATCTGTTGTACAAATATGCAGGGATCTGATTATTACCACTATGAGTGTGTTATTAGTTTAGTATATCTTTAAATGGGTATATAGGGAGGAAAGATATGAGAAGAGGGAAACATTCAGGGAAAAATGTTTTATAGTGATCTGTAACATGGCTTTTGGAATTACTGAGTTTCCACTTATAAATTATGATAGAAGCACTTTTTTTTTACAAAGAAAAGTGTTAATACAAGTAGAATCATAGGACCTGAAAGTTAGAAGGGATGTTAGAACTCATCTTGTCTAAATTTTCTTCTAATGACAGAATAATCTTAACATTCCAAAAGACAGTCATCTAGTTTCTGCTTCAATTCCTCTATTGATAGACAAGGAGCTCAATACCTTATTATACAGACCACTGCAATGTTAAACAGCTAAAACTGTTAGGACGTTTGTCTTAAGATAAAATATTCCTTCCTTTACTTCCTCGATTTGATCTCCTTTCTTCCCTCATTGTTCTGATTTCTCTTACATATGACAGTTTTTCAAATATTTAAAGACCACTACCATGTCCTACTAAAATCTCTTATTCTCTAGCCTGAAAATACATATACACAATGGAATATTACTCAGCATTAAAAAAAAATTCATTTGAATCAGTTCTACTCAGGTGGATGGAACTGGAGCCTATGATCCAGAGTAAAGTAAGCCAGAAGGAAAAACAACAATACAGTATACTAATGCATATATATGGAATTTAGAAAGATGGTAACGAGAACCCTGCATGCGAGACAGCAAAAGGAACGCAGATGTACAGAACAGACTCATGGACTCTGTGGAAGAGGGCAAGGGTGGGATGATATGGGAGAATGGCATTGAAACATGTTAATTATCATATGTGAAATCAATTGCCAGCCCAGGGTTGATGCTCGGGGCTGGTGCACCAAGATGTCCCAGGGGGAGGGAATTGGGAGGGAGGAGGGAGGGGGGTTCTGGAGGGGGAGCATATGTAAACCCATGGCGGTTTCATGTCACTGTATGGCAAAACCAACACAATAAAAAAAAGATAGGAAAATAATGAAAAAAAAAAGAAACATTCTTCATTGGACATGTTTCCCACACTCTAAGTAAATCATCCTCCAGATGCCATGTTTTCCAATGATTCTGGAAGTATGGTACCCAGCCCTGGTTAATACCAGACTAGCCAATGAAGAGTACAGTTGACCCTTGAGCAACAAAGGTTTGAACTGCACAGGTCAACTTGTACATGGGATTTTCTTTCAATAAATGCATACTATGGTACTTCACCAACCATGGTTGATTGAATCTACACATGTGGAACTGCAGATATAAAGGGCCAACTGTAAAGTTATATGCAGATCTTTGGCTCCATGAAGGGTGGGCATCCCTATTCTCTGCACTGTTCAAGGGTCAACTGTACAAGGCAACTGTGACTTTAATTTTGTTGGCTATAATTCAAGCCTTTTCAAAATCCTCTAAGTCCTGATTTTTTATGCATGCATTAGCTATTGTCTTTTCCTTTAAAGTCTAATTTTGTAACCTATCAAGAAGTAAGTGTTAGTCAATCAGTCAGGCCTGACTTTTTGCGACCCTATGTACTGCAGCCCACCAGGATCCTCTGTCCATGAGATTTTCCACGCAAGGATACTGGAGTGGGTCACCATTTCCTTCTCCAGGGGATCTTCCCAACCCAGGGATCGAACCCTGGTCTGCTGCACTTCAGGCAGATTCTTTACCTACTGAGCTAAATGCCACATAAATATTATTTTCTTGGTGAATCAACTTGAAGATCTTGATGACCAATATTTCTTTAATGGATGTCTGATAATCTTCAGAGTTTAATTAACTATCTGATTAAAAATCAACTTCAGAATTATGCTGGGAATAATTGTTAAATTTCCAGATGCATAGTTTCAACAAATCACTCCCACTACCACAACCCCACTTTTGAGAAAATCAGAGCATTTATTTTTGTCCATCTTTACCCTTACAGAACTTGCCTTCTGTGATGCCTCAAAAACTGTTAATAATAGTTTTGTTAGTTTTGCAGCTTTTTTCGGTGCCTTTAGATGCAGTTTTTCTGGGGCTGGAGACCTAAATTACTCAAAGGGAATAGATAAACATCTTTTAATTTCTTATTTACTTTGAGATTCAAATTCCTTCTTAACCATGTTTCATCCACCCTTTTTCTGCTTGAACATCTTTCCCATTGACAGAGAAATCTGGGTGAATAGCTCTGTAAGCTGTCACTTTTCACAGAATGCCAAGCAGGCCTAGCTCTTTCTTGCTCTTGCTCTCAACAGAACTAAATATATGCACACATTTAGTGGTCCTTCCCTTCCTGACACTTTTCTTAAAATTGTTTTTCTCTGTAATGTATACTTGGATCTATGCTCTTCCAATTATCATGTCACATCTGAGCTTATCAAAGAACTTCCTTCATACTGTTTTCCACAGTAACCACCAATTTACATTCACCCCAACAAGGGGTTTCTTCCTTCTACATCCTAATCAATATTTGTTCAATGATGTATTGTAGAACATGGAGAATATAGGACATGGGCAATATTTTGTAATAACTGTGAATGCAAAGTAACCTTTAAAAATTGTATAAAAATTTTCAAGAAAGAACTTCCTATATGGTCACACAGGTGCTGTTTAGGAGCTATGGAAGGAGGAATGCCTTTTTGAATGAAGTTTCAAACTACAGGCTTGCTTTTGTATCCACAGGTTCCACATCCACAGATTTACACAATCAAGGATAAAAAATATATACAAAACAAAAAAATTCCAGAGAGTTCAAAAAACGAATTTTCCATCTGCTGGCAACTACATGGCATTTACATGGTATTTGGTATTATAAGTAATCTAGAGATGATTTGAAGCATATAGGAGGCTGTGCATAAGTTATATAGAAATGGCAAGCCATTTTATAAATGAGACTTGAGTATCATGGATTTTGCTATTGGAGGGTGTCCTAGAACCAATTCTTTGTGGATCTTGGGGGATGACTGTACACATTCTTCACTACAAATTATGATGTGTGTTTTTGCAGCTTCTGGACTGAGCACTATTACTAGGTATATGTCATGTCCCTTCTGGTGTGTGTTCCTTTTGTTGCAGTGGGGCATGATAAAGCTTGAGTGTGACCGTTTTAGGAGTTACTGATTTTGAGAATCTCTAATCATTTACAAAAATGTAATATGTCAGGACAATGGGGATATATTTATCTTTCATTCCCTGATTTTTGAAATTTGCTTTTCTAAAGTCTATAATAGATGTGGGACCATAAACAAAATTTCTTTCCTTTATTACTACAAACTCTAAAATGAGAAATTCACTTTACCCAAAATTCCTATCACCACTATATTACCAATCAGCTCTTCCTTCCTGTTAATAACTAGGATCACAGTAGCAATTCCTTGCTTGAATTATTCTACAACCTGAGGAATAAAATTGTTATCAAGGCAGCAATTTTAACTTGCCATATACTTACTGAATAACTTCTATGTTCCCAGCTATATGCTGCAATACAGAGTTGACAAGACATAATCTTTAGCTAAAGCTATTTCCTTTTTCTTATACATAAATTCTGGAGAACTCAAAGTCTAACAATCTGTGGATTTTTTTTTTTGCCAATAAGCCTGACTTTAGAGTACAACTGTCAATTTGCAATGATGATTGGGAATACAGACAGAACCACTGTAATATCATCCCATCATTCTGGCTCTCAGGAGGGAACAATAGAAAGACATTGTGAAAGCAACAGCATTCCACGACACCACTCCCATTTTTTAAAGCTTCCCAATATCCAATTCGAAAGGCAGATGTGTCAGTATGATATCCAGAGAAGAGGAAGGCAGACCCTTGCAAGTTTAACTTCATGAAAGCACTTTCATATCATCATCTCAATGTGATTATTTTAAACACTGCCGTAAAAGAACAGAACTACCCAGGTTCTTTGTATCCTAGTACTCAAAAGATCCTCCCCACAGTTTGTGACTTGGGGTAGCCCTTCTTCAGGGTAGAAAGGAGTAGGCCCTTATTATGCAAATAAGAGTGTAAATGTACATTTGTGCTCTGTAGGACATTAAGCAGGAGACTGACCAAGGATGGCACACTGAATGAAATGTTTTGAGCCCAGGTAATCTTCAAAACAGTACATAATATAAAAAAGGGAAGGATGAGTCAAAAGGAAAGACAATGGTTAGTTAGGAGAGAAATTTGTTGTAAGAAGAGGTCAGGAGTAGGTGATCAGAGAAATATTGCGATTAGAACTAGGAAGGTAATTGAGGGTTGCTGGAGTGAAGTCTATAAACAAGGTAAACAGAGTCATAAACGACGTTGTTTCATCAATAACTAGGCAGAAGTCAGTCAGAAGACTCTATCTAAGCTGATGGTAGAAGTAAATACAAGAACCTCTTAGTTTAGTTAGTAAATATTTACTGAGTGTTCTGTGTGCCATGTATTACATTAGGCATATGTGATATACAGGTTTATAGCAGTGATGCAGACAGACTGATACAGTTTACCCATCTGGTGAAGTTAAGAGAAAAAAAAAACTGTTGGGCTGGGAAGGGTTAAGATAGGTGAACTCAGTAAAACTAATCAAGGCAAGAACAGGTTCTAACATTATGATGTTGTACATGTAATTTTCCAACTACCATAGTTCATATCCTGAAATTCTCCACATGGTAACAATCTCTTCAATTTTCAAGACTGAGTGCTGGCTATTGAAAAGGAATGCCAAGAAGAAAATGGTCCAGTCACAGATCAAAGAAAACTGACCTCAAGACCAGTGAAGTGGCACAAGAAATAACTAGTAGAAAAAGCTGTGAGCTTCACTGGGCAGTTTCTGGATATTAGGCTCTTTATTTTTTTAATTTCAGGAGGCACCAGACAGTTGAATTAGCACTTGGTTCAGTTTTTAAAAAAAAGGTTGTTGATAGTGTAAGTATAAAAGTTTAAGTATAAGGTCTTATATTCCTAGTGTTTGGAAGAGAGGATAAAGGCAGGAAAAGATAATGGGTAGCTGAATAATATACATAGTTGCTTAAGTCTACTTTTCCCCAACCATCCTGCCTAGCGATCCCCTTGTCAATCAGCTGGCTGGACCTTTCATTTAAACTTTGATTATCCCTGACAAGTGAAAGTGAAAGTTACTCAGTCGTGTCTGACTCTGCAACTCATGGAATTCTCTAGGCCAGAATAGTGGACTGGCTAGCCTTCCCCTTCTCCAGGGGATCTTCCCAACTCAGGGATCAAACCCAGGTCTCCTACATTGCAGGTGGATTCTTTACCAACTAAGCCACAAGGGAAGCCCATCCCTGACAAGGGTAACTTGCAAAAGGAAGCCTCTTCTGGCAGTGCTGCTTCAAAGCAGAAAAATCATTTTTTGCCATGCTTTGCAGCATGTGGGGTCTTCTTTCAGGAGTCGAAGCTGCACCCTTTGCTTTAGACATGAATTCTTAACCAGTGGATTGCCAGGGAAGTACCTGAAAAATAAATGTCTAGGATATTTGGTTTTATCACCTCAAAATGTATGCTTTGGGGTGGGTGGGTGATGGTAGTGGTGGTGGTGAAGGAGTGGAAAGTAAGTTTAGAAGAGAAAATGTAAAAGTCAATATGCTATATATCGGTACCATTGGTTTTAGCATGTAGGCTACAAAACTACAAGAACCATGTCTTCTGAAGCAAATTACTTTAGACTAGGTTCACCATGTAAGCGTTTAATAAACATTTCTTAATGGGAAAAATTCAAAGGATAGAATAAAAGAGCAAAGATGTGAGCTCAATCAGCCCCTCATTTATTAATGAATACAAGTTAAAACGTTTACAGGGGGCTAGATTAGATGTCCACAGAAGACTCTTTCATCTTCAAATATAAGTAGTCTGGTTCAGAGAATTCAAATGACTAGATGCATAGATGTAAGTAGCATGCCAATAAAGCATTCTATTTGGCCCTGAAGAATATGAATAGACAAAAGTGAAGTAATACCTATGAGACTGTAAATTCAATAAGTCTTTCTTGTAAGTACGTATTAAAATTGTACATTTATCTGAGTTAAGAGGGACTTAACAAAAAAGTAACACCCAGAATAGAATGGCCTCAATCTCTATCAAAGGAAGATAGAAAGCTGACCTGGGAGGTACAACACCTATGTAAAATTGATTCAGAGAAAAACAATATAAATAGGAATTAAATTTAATTAAGGAGGTTAAACACCTCAATTCTGAAAACCATAGGACAATGATGAAAGAAATTAAAGAAGACACAAATAAATGGAAAGGTATCCTGTGTAGATGGATTGGAATAGCTAATATTGATGAAATATCAACACTACTAAAAGTCATCGATAGTCAATGCAATCCTACCAAGATTACAATGGCATTTTTTACAGAAAGAAACAAAAAAACCTTCTAAAATTTATATGGAGCCAAATAAGACCCCAAATAGCCAAAGAACTCATGAGAAAGAAAAAACAAAGTTGAGGCATCACATTTTCTGATTGCAAGCTAAACTATACACCAATAGTCATCAAAACAGTATGGTACTGGCATAAACAAAGATCCGTCTCGTCAAGGCTATGGTTTTTCCAGTAGTCATGTATGGATGTGAGAGTTGGACAGAGAAAAAGGCTGAGCACCGAAGAATCGATGCTTTGGAACTGTGGTGTTGGAGAAGACTCGAGAGTCCCTTGGACTGCAAGGAGATCCAACCAGTCCATCCTAAAGGAGATTAGTCCTGGGTGTTCATTGGAAGGACTGATGTTGAAGCTGAAAATCCAATACTTTGGCCACCTCATGCGAAGAGTTGACTCATTGGAAAAGACCCTAATGCTGGGAAGGATTGGGGGCAGGAGGAGAAGGAAAAGACAGAGGATGAGATGGCTGGATGGCATCACTGACTCCATGGACATGGGTTTGGGTGGACTCTGGGAGTTGTTGATGGACAGGGAGGCCTGGCGTGCTGCGGTTCATGGGGTCACAAAGAGTCAGACATGATGGAGCGACTGAACTGAACTGAAGTTAACTGGCATAAAAATAGAAAAATAGACAGATGGAACAGAATAGAGAGTCTAGAAATAAACCCAAGTATATACGATCAACTATTATTTCATAAGGGAGCCAAGAAGACTCAATTTGGAAAAGACAGTCTTCAATAGATGGTGTTGAGATAATTGGATATTCATATGTAAAAGAATGAAACTGGAGCCATATCTTATACCAGTCATAAAAATAAACTCAAAATGGGTTAGAGACTTTAATATCATATTAAAGTATCATGTCATATAACATGAAACCTTGAAACTCCTAGAAGAAAACAGGAAAAAAGCTCTTTCATATGGGTCTTGGTAATGATTGTTTGGATATAATACATAAAGCACAAGCAACAAAACAAACAAACTAAAAAGCCCCCAAACCAAGTAGGACTACATCAAACTAAATAGCTTCTATACAGCAAAAGAAACCATCAGGTACTGGAACAAAAACAGAAGCATAGATCATTGGAACAGGATAGAAAGTCCAGAGATAAACCCATGCACATATGGGCACCTTTTCTTTGACAAAGGAGGAAAGAATATACAATGGAAAAAAGATAGACTTCAATGAGTGGTGCTGGAAGAACGGGACAACTAGGGCAAAAGGACGGAATTAGAACATCTCCTAACACCATAAACAAAGATAAACTTGAAATAGATTAAAGACCAGAAACTATAAGATTCTTAGAAGAAAACATAGGCAGAACACTGTATGATATAAATCACAGCAAGAGCCTTTATGACCTACCTCCTAGAACAATGGAATTAAAAACAAAAATAAATAAGTGGGACCTAATTAAACTTAAAGGCTTTTGCACTGCAAGGAAACTATAAACAAAGTGAAAAGACAACTCTCAGAATGGGAGAAAACAATAGCAAATGAAAGAACTGACAAAGGATTAATTTCCAAAATATACAACCAGCTCATACTACTTAATACCAGAAAAATAAACAACCCAATCAAAAAGTGGGAAAAAGACCTAAACAGACATTTCTCCAAAGACGACATACAGATGGCTAATAAACACATGAAGAGATGTTCAATATCAATCATTATTAGAGAAATGTAAATCAAAACTACAATGACTATCATCTCAGGCTAGACAGAATGGCAATCATCAAAAAGTCTACAAACAATAAATGTTGGGGAGGGTGTGGAGAAAAGGAAACCTTCTTGCACTGCTAGTGGGAATGTAAATTAATACAGCCACTATGGAATACACGGAGATTCCTTAAAAAGCTAAGAATAAAACCACAATATGACCCAGTAATCCCACTTCTAGGCATATACCCTGAAAAATCAATACTGAAAAAGACACATGTACCCAATGTTCACTGCAACACTATTTATAATAGCTAAGACACGGAAGAAACCTAGACATACATGGATAGATGCATGTACCCCAATGTTCACTGCAACACTATTTACAATAGCTAAGACATGGAAGCAACCTAGACATCCAGGGATAGATGAATGTATAAAGAAGCTGAGGTACATATATACAATGGAATACTATTGAGCCATAAAAAGGAATCCATTTGTTCAGTTCTAATGAAGTAGATGACTATAGAGCCTATTATAGAGAATGAAGCAAGTCAGAAAGAGAAAAACAAATATCATATATTAACACACACACATATATATATGGAATCTAGAAGGACAGTATTGATGAACATCTTCACAGAGCAGCAATGGTGATGCAGACATAAAGAACAGACTTATGGACAAGGGTTGGGGAGAAGAGGGAGAGGGTGAGATGAATGGAGAGAGTAGCATGGAAACATATACACTAATATGTGTAAGTTCATAGCTGATAGAAATTTGCTGTAAGACTCTGGGAACTCAAACTGGGGCTCTGTAATAACCTGGAGGGGTGGGAATGGGTAGGAGGTGGGAGGGAGATTGAACAGGGAGGGGACATATGTATACCTATGGTTAATTCATGCTGATGTATGACAGAAATCAAACCAATATTGTAAAGCAATCATCAAACAATTAAAAATAAAGAAGAAATCATCAACAAAGTGAAAAGAAAGCCTATGGAATGGGAAAATATTTTCAAAACATGTATCTGATAGGGGGTTAAATATCCAGAATGTATAAAGAAACCATATAACTTAATAGCCCTCCTGCAAAGTAACCCAATTTAAAAATCGGCAAAGGGTCTAAATAGATATTTCTCCAAAGAAGATATATGAAAGATTAATAGGTATATAAAAAGATGTTCAACATCACTATGATGTTGGGAAATGCAAAATAAAACCACAATGAGATTTTACCTTGTACCTGTTAGAATGACTGTCATCAAAAACTAACAGACATACAGAGCAGACTTGTAGTTGCCAAGGGGGTGGGTGGGGGAGGGTTAGAATGGGAGTTTGAGATAAGTAGATGCAAACTATATATATATATTGGATAAATAACAAGGTCCTTGTTGGATATTGGATAAATATACAGCTCAGGCAAGTATAATCAGT
>ML663455.1:3052019-3086314 GCA_007570785.1 Antilocapra americana | reverse complement strand
TATATATATATGTATGTATATATGTATATATATATGTATGTATATATGTATATATATATGTATGTATATATGTATATATATATGTATGTATATATGTATATATATGTATGTATATATGTATATATATGTATGTATATATGTATATATATATATGTATAACTGAATCACTTTGCTATATAGCAGAAATTAATACAACACAGTAAATCAACTATTTCAATAAAATCAAAATTTTTAAAAAGATTCTTGTGCACTGAAGGGATTGTAAATTAGTTTAGCCCCTATAGAAAACAGTATGGAGGATCCTCAAAAAACTAAAAATAGAATTGCCATATGACCCAGCAATTCCATATCTGGGAATCTATCTACAGGAAACAAAAATACAAACTTGAAAAGATATCTGCACCCTAATGTTCACAGCAGGATTATCTGCAATGGCCAAAACATGGAAACAACCTAAATCAATCAATAAATGAATGTATAAAGAAGCTGTGGTATATACATACAATGGAATATTAGCTATAAAAACAAGGAAATCCTACCATTTGCAACAACATGGATGGACCTTGAAGGTATTATGCTAAGTGAAATAAGTCAGACAAAGAAAGACAAATATTGTATGTGGGATCTAAAACAAAGTCCAAAGGGATGTAATGTGCACCATGATGACTATAGGTAACACTTCTGTATGATATATAGGAAAGTTGTTAAGAGAGTAAATCTTATGAGTTCTCCTCATAAGCAGAAATCTTTTGTTGTTTTCCTTTTTCTTTCTTTTCATTTTATCTGTATGAGAAGATGGATGTGAGCTTAACCTATTGTTATAATCATTTCAAAATATATGTAAATCAAACCATCATGCTGTATGCCTTAATCTTAAACAGTGATATATGTCAATTATTTCTCAATAAACTGGGTGAAAACTGATTCAGAACAATAAATGATTGCTAGTTCCATGGGAAGAGATGCCAAATTTGTCAGCAGAATCTTAAATTACCAGCTACAGTAATTACTGGATTTTACTCCAAGATCCTGCAATGGTAACTTATTGGGCAAAGTAATGGCTAATATTGACATTCCTTCAGAGTAAAATAAAAATAAACCTAGAAATGTGGATGAAATCCTTTAAAGAAGCAATTAAAACATCAACAGTTGTTAAACTGCCAGATCAAATAACTCTGAATATCAAACAGAATTTTTTTAATGTTATAGCTTTAGAGGAAAAGGAACTCTGCCTTTGCCCCAACATGCAATATTTAAAATTGGGAGCAGCTTGTTATTTCATTACAAACTGCTCTCCATGGTTCAACATGTGGCTTTTTCTCCAGCAGGAATGAATCAGGGAAAGGGGTCAGATCAACAAAAGCAAAAAAAGAAGACAAAGAATTAATAGTCAAATCTCTTTGGATCCAGCATGATGCTTTGTGTTCCTAGGGAAACTATAAAATGTATGTCTCCAAAGAGCTTTGTCAATCAGGTAGCCTCCAAAGATCCAAGTATAGAGTGTGTGAAAATTCCATTTGCCCAGTCTCCTCCAAGGTAGGGAGATTAGAGAAATAAAGACTGAGTAAAGGTACTATTCATGAAGTGGAGAGAACAGAATATGTCAATAGCCAAACAGAGATGATTCATGTGTTAATTCTCAATTATCTATCTGGGATATTGCAATTTAGCTCTGGGAAATACTAGGATTATGTACCGCATGCTACTTGAGGGTAGAGTTTGACAGGCTTTTAATGGTCTGGTCAAATAACAACCAAGTAGTTTCAGCTTTGAGATCACATATAACTTCATTTTAACATACAACATGTTCTACACCTAGTATGTGCTAGGTGATGTTGGAAGCAGAGGGATGAATAAAAAATCATTTCTTCCTCCAAGAGGTGGTCAAGCAGGGGAGATGGGACATATATGAAGATCTACAGTATAGGAAGAATGTTTGAGTAGAAATTTAAAAGGCACTGGGGTCTCATGGAAAACGTCTCACTTTCTTTCTTTCCATTGGGATCCTATATAGTAGCTGAGCTCCCACTTCTCTTCTTTCATCTTCACAGCAGTTAGTTAACACCACCTTAAACAGTCATATATTCTCTCATGGACCAATATCATCCTTTTAAATTGTTCTTCCTCCCCCTCTTTCTTGCCCAGTTACTTTAAGTAAACCTCTCTTTCAGTCAATATGTTTCATTTGTGAATGCCAAATGACTATAATTATGGCTGGATAGTAATAAGAGCACTGTTAGTGAGATACCTGTATCAAGAAAAGAAAAGCCATCTCTTCTGAAATCATAGTTGAAAGTTTTAGTTGCTCAGTCGTGCCCAAATTTGTGACTCCATGATTGTGGCCTGCCAGGCTGCTCTGTCCATGGAATTCGTTAGGCAAGAATACTGGAGTGGGTAGCCATTCCTTTCACCAGGGCATCTTCCTGACCCAGTGATTGAACCTGGGTCTCCTGCATTACAGGCAGATTCTTTACCATCTGAGCCAACAGAAATTAGACATAAAACCTGTGCCATCAACTTCCAGAGTCCATTGAAAGTATCCAGAAGTGTTCTTCAGAAACAATCTCCCAAAGCCTCAATCTATCTTCCTAACTTGTAATTAACTTTGCAATTCTCATGCTTTAGCATTTCAAGTGCTAATTCACGAGACTCAATTTTATTTTTGTTTTAATTACGAGTACTATTCACTCTTGCACATGATTTATGATCTGTGTGTACAATATTTCAGCCCTATCACAGGTGAAACACAATTTTGTGGGCTAATCTGAGAGCTTCTGCACAATAATAACATTATTTCGATAGGAAAACATAAAATTTCCAAATAGACCACATACAAATGATCTTTTAGAATAAGATCATCCCATAAACTGAGGGTTTACTTGTGGAGCTATGCATAGGGACCCCTTGAATGCTTTATGAGTGGGGTCTAGCAAAGTTACTTCTAAAGTAACTGCTAAGTATATCTCATATTCCTGTTTACTCGTAGTATAGTACAGGAAAAAAAATTAAAACTAGAAACATTTTTTTTCCTAAGTATAATGATATCTCGCTGCCTTCTAGTATAGGCCCGTTCTACTATAAGCTGGAAACAAAAGCATCACACATAAGCATGAGAGAGAAAAGAGGGGGACTGGGAAGTTATTTCTTCCTCTTGATAAAATTAATTTCTCTAAACTCTGGAATTTCACTTGGAAGGCCACTTAGCAATAGAACCAGATCTCCAGTGAATGCTCATTTCACCACACCAAACTGACTGACCAAAAATAACTTTTATATGACAAATACATTCCTATTGAAGAACTGCCATGACAACCAAACCACTGGCTTGTGTGATTAGACTATAGAGAACTGATGAATTACATATGGCATATACAGTACACAACTGCCATTCAGACACTTTGTGGGGTTGAGTTTGCAGTCAGGATGTTAAGAATAAGGCAAGTATGGGTTCTATGCACTGAGCATTGGTCTAAGCATGTTACATGTATTAACATTGTCATAGTGTGATGAGCATTTTATATAATGAAGAAACTGAGGAACAGAGCACTGAAATAACCTGTCCAAAGCTACAGAGTCAGTGGTAGAGTCTGCATTTGAATCCAGGCAGTCTGCATAAAACAAATGAGATCTTAACCACCATGTTATCCAATAATGTTGTTGCTGCTAATAACAAGGATGACAATAATAAAAGTAATAATGGCAACAAACATTAATATAACACTGGCTATTCAAATCACTCTTCCAAGCATTTCCATATGTCAGCTCATTTAATCCTCACAAAAACCCTATGAGGTAGGTACTATATTGTCACTCCCATTTATCAATGGAGAAAGTTTGACCCAGAGAGGTTTAATGACTTATCCAAGGTCACATCACTAGGAAGTAAATGATCTTCAAATTTAGTGCAGGCAGTCTGGCTCTATTATAACACACTTCCTCTGTAACAAAGATAGCTGAGGTAACAGGCAAAAGTAGTAGACTAGGAATTTAGAATCCAGGACCTATTTCTTAGCACTGAAATCTTGCAACAACTTGTGTTACCTCTCTTAAACTCATTGCTGAAGAATTGATGCTTTTGAACTGTGGTCCCTCGGACTGCAAGGAGATCCAACCAGTCCATCCTAAAGGAGATGAGTCCTGAGTGTTCATTGGAAGGACTGATGCTGAAACTGGAACTCCAATACTTTGGTCACCTGATGTAAAGAGCTGACTCATTTGAAAAGACCCTGATGCTGGGAAAGATTGAAGGTGGGAGGAGAAAGGAATGACAGAAGATGAGATGGTTGGATGGCATCACTGACTCAAGGGACATGAGTTGGAGTAAACTTTGAGAGTTGGTGATGGACAGGGAGGTCTGGTGTGTTGTAGTCCATGGGGTCGCAAAGAGTCAGACACGACTGAGTGACTTAACTGAACCTCATTTCTTTTTTCTATAAAATAAAAAGTAATTTTAAACTCACAGGAATAGTTTAAGAATTAAACAAGAATGTATGTGAAACTACTCTGGAGAATGTAAAGCATTATATAATTGTATGGAATTAATGAATAGAATGGGTAGGAACAGTTAAGAAATTTTATGTATATATATGTAAACTGTAATAATTGGAACATCAAATACTCAGACGGAAATTATGACTTCCTTATTTGCAACATAATCTCTCAGAAATTTAGATTGCAGTACTCAAAATGGTATACTTCTGATAATCTCTCAGGTCTGCTAAACAGACCTGAGGTCTGCAGTTAGGCTAAGGACAGTTCATTGGTAAAGAAGACTGCTGCAAATGGCAAACTGGACCCATGGTAAAAGCCAATGGTAAAGCCATAACTATGTGGACCCGATGATGAGGCCATCACAGCAAATCTAGCCCACCAGATGTCCCCACATTGTGTGTCTATCATACAACTAGTTCTATCCCTATGAATGAGCAGTAGTGCTGGAGAAGAACAGAAGTGGTTCACAAATATCTCCCTTCAGTACATTCCTATGTGGCTTGTTTGGTGGAACGATCTCACATAAGAACCATTCACTGGAACTCAACACTTCTGTTCCTACTACATAATATCTCTTCTCCAGGAACATACTTCATAATAGAGGAAAACACTTAAAATTACAGTAAGAGTGGCAGCCACCAAATTACAGAGGTGTAAATGTCTGATGAAAGCGTTGCTGCTGCTGCTGCTGCTAAGTCGCTTCAGTCGTGTCCGACTCTGTGCGACCCCATAGATGGCAGCCCACCAGGCTCCCCTGACCTTGGGATTCTCCTGGCAAGAACACTGGAGTGGGTTGCTATGTCCTTCTCCAATGCATGAAAGTGAAAATTTAAAGTGAAGTTGCTCAGTCGGGTCCGACTCCCAGTGACCCCATGGACTGCAGCTTACCAGGCTCCTCCGTCCATGGGGTTTTCCAGGCAAGAGTTATGGAGTGGATGAAAGCCTTAGTAATCGGCAAAGAGAAGGAAGCAAGAAAATTCTGTTTCTGTCAGAACCTGGCTTCAGGTACATCAGACAACATAGTAGCACTTGTTATTTTGACTGCTGAAAACAAGAATAGGGAAAGGCTGATAATGTATGTGAATTGTCACTCTAGGAAGGAAACTTGTTTAGTAGGTACAGCAAAACCATGGCAGTTTCAATTGTATTCTTTTCAATAAAAATATTTAAGGATATAAGAATACTTACTTTTGTCTTATACACTTAAGATTTTTAATAGAAATATATTCAGAAATCAGGAAGAAATTCTCTCATACTACTTTAGAACACTTTTTGGAGGATGAATTATTAATCAGAAACTAAACTTTTAAAACATAAATGTGAACTTTGTATTAAATGCTTTTTGAATGACACCCACTTTATATATAGACTTATGCATATAATGTATATATGCATCTATATATTTAAATATATATATATAAAATAGAAATGTCTAGTTGAAATGACTTCAGTAGGGAAAGGATTGGAGGTAGCCAAACCCCAACTCCAAATTGGGAATTTCTATAATGCAGTTTGAAAAAGAAATTGCTGCTTTATTATCTCATATTGTCCAAAGTGTTTATTAAATAAATCTGTGCTTATTTTCACCCTGACATTCATGTCCAGTCTGAGCGAATACTTGTTCAATGTAATCTATATTTCTACCTCCTGAAGAGTCACAATCAATAAGGCTGTGATACCATACATTATCTGCCTGAAAGATGAATTTAAATGTTTTCATGCCTCAATGGCACAGGCATCTAATATACTATTTTAGTGCCCACCCCCCAGTGTTCCTGTCTGTATTGAGTAGGTGGGCAATACAGTCAAGGTCTGACATATCACAGTAGGGGAAATGAGATGAATCCTGCCTGTCTAATCTCTTCACAGGGGATGACTTAATAGATGAGTTCCTTAGTAATCTACAGGGTAAGAGAGGGGCAGCATGGGGACAATGTTACTCAAAGACGCTCAGCAGAAGAAGGGCTTTTTATAAATACCTATCTCTCAAGAAGCAAATAACGGTATTTAGAGACAGTAAAGTTTTCTCTGGTCCACTAAGGTAATTAACTATTGAGAGCAAATAGCTACTGCCAGTAGTTTAAGTAAAAATAAACTGCTCAAGAATTAAATGAAAGAGTATACCTAATTTTAAGAAATCTTTGAATGTTCAGATCTTTCGTTTTCTAACTCAAATTTTCTATTTGTCTCTTGCTATATCATTCTCATGGAGAAGGAAATGACAACCCACTCCAGTGTTCTTGCAGGGAGAATCCCATGGATGAAGGGGCCTGGGGGGCTATAGTCTATGGGGTTGCAAAGAGTCGGACATGACTAACCAACTAATACACACATATACACGTATCATTCTCAGAGGGCAGCGGGGAGAAGACTTACAAGTGAAGAAAAGGTACATTTGCATTTAGAATTTTCTATCCCATCAAGTTCCTAGGTTTGAACCTAATTACCTCAGCCTAAAGGAAGAATAATCAGACAGTTTTTAAAACACCAGCTCATTGTTAATATTTAAGGGGTAGGGGGTGTGAACACGAGTGGAGAAGAGTGATATATATCAAATCAAGGTTTCTAGAAGCCTTGACTTCATGCCGTAAGGAAATTGGGCAGGTAAAAATAAGGGAGAAGCAGAGATTTATGCTAATCTTATTTCCCTCCCTCAGATCTCAAGAAGGTGAAAAAACTGAGGTTGCTTTCATTTTAGTCCTTTGTCTAACCAGGCTAGGACAAGTTCATTTACCTTGAAAATAATCCAGTTATTTCAAATCAAGGATGAAAAATGTATATATAAGACAGAAAAGTGATTAGAAATTAAGCAGAAAATCCTTTTTCTTTTCTCTTCTAAATGTGAATTATAGAGGGTAGTAAGTATAAGAAAATAAAAGTAAACATGGTTTAAACTTTTCCACAGTTTTACTGTGATCCACACAGTAAAAGGATTTAGCATAGTCAATGAAGCAAAGGTAGATGTTTCTTCTGGAATTCTCCTGCTTTTTCTATGATCTTACAGACTTTGGAACCTTCCTGACGCGAGACTGACTGAGGGGGAAACTGGGTTCTGTTATAAAGGGCTGGGCCATGCTCAGTAAATCTCTAATCCAACTTTCTGTTGAAGGGTGGAGCTGGGTTTCTTCCCAGTTGTTTGACCTCAGACAAAACTAGAGTGAGGTTATGAAGATAATCTTTAGAAGAAATGGAGTAGACATCATAGTCAACAAAAGAGTCTGAAATGCAGTTATTGGGTGCATTCTCAAAAATGACAGAATGATCTCTGTTCATTTCCAAGGCAAACCATTCAATATCACAGTAATCCAAGTCTATGCCCAATCAGGAATGTTGTAGAAGCTGAAGGTGAACAGTTCTATGAAGACCTACAAGACCTTCTACAACTAACACCCAAAAAAGATGTCCATTTCATTATAGGGGAATGGAATGAAAAAGCAGAAAGTCAAGAAACACCTGGAGTAAAAGGCAAATTTGGCCTTGGAGTACAGAATGAAGCAAGAAAAATGCTAACAGAGTTTTGCCAAGAGAACACACTGGTCATAGCAAACATCCTCTTCTAACAACACAAGAGAAGACTCAACAAATGGACATCACCAGATGGTCAACACTGAAATCAGATTGATTATATTCTTTACAGCCAAAGATGGAGAAGATCTATACAGTCAGCAAAAACAAGACTGGGAGATGACTGTGGCTCAGATCATAAACTCCTTTTTGCCAAATTAAGACTTAAAGTGAAGAAAGTAGGGAAAACCACTAGGCAATTCAGGGATAACCTAAATCAAATTCCTAAAGATTACAGAGTGGAAGTGAGACATAGATACAGGGGATTAGATCTGATAGACCGAGTACAAAAGGAAGAGAAATGCAAAAAGGCAAAAGGTTGTCTGAGGAGGCCTTACAGATAGCTGAGAAAAGAAGAGTACGGAAAGGCAAATGAGAAAGGGAAAGATATACCCATATGAATGCAGATTTCCAAAGAAAAGCAAAGAGAGATAAGAAAACCTTCCTCAGTGATCAATGCAAAGAAATAGAGGGGAAAAAAGAGAATGGTAAATACTAGAGAGTTATTCAGTAAAATTAGAGATACCAAGGGAATATTTCATGCAAAGATGGGCTCAATAAAGCACAGAAATGGTATGGACCTAAGAGAAGCAAAAGATAGAAAGAGGAGGCAAGAATACACAGAAGAACTGTACAAAAAAGATCTTCACAACCCAGATAATCATGATGGTGTGGTCAGTGATCACTCACCTGGAGACAGACATCCTGGAATGTGAAGTCAAGTGGGCCTTAGGAAGCATCACTATAAACAAAGCTAGTAGAGGTGATGGAATTCCAGTTGAGCTATTTCAAATCCTAAAAGATGATGCTGTGAAGGTGCTGCACTCAATGTGCCAGCAAATTTGGAAAACTCAGCACTGGCCACAGGACTGAAAAAGGTCAGTTTTCATTCCAGTCTGTAAGAAAGGCAATGCCAAAGAATGCTCAAACTAGTGCACAATTGCACTTATCTCACAAGCTAGCAAAAAGTTCTCCAAGCTGGATTTAGCAAAGGCAAAGGAACCAGAGACCAAATTGCCAACATCCAGTGAATCATCAAAAAAGCAAGAGAGTTCCAGAAAAACATCTAATTCTGCTTTAAAGACTATGCCAAAGCCATTGACTGTGTGGATCACAACAAGCTGTGTAAAACTCTTAAAGAGACTGGAATACCAGGCCACCTGACCTGTCTCTTAAGAAATCTGTATGCAGGTCAGGAAGCAACAGTTAGTACTGTTAGAACATGCCCAGTTAGAAGTGGACATGGAACAACAGACTGGTTCCAAATTGGGATAGGAGTATGTCAAGGATGTATATTGTCACCATGATTACTTAACTGATATGCAGGGTGCACCATGAAAAAACACTGGGCTGGATGAAGCACAAACTGGAATCAAGACTGCCAGGAGAAATATCAATAACCTCTGATACATAGACACCACCCTTATGGCAGAAAGTGAACAAGAACTAAAGACCCTCTTGATGAAAGTGAAAGAGAGGAGAGTGAAAAACTTGGCTTAAAGCTCAACATTCAGAAAACAAAGATTATGGAATCCGGTCCCACCACTTCATGGCAATTAGATGGGGACACAATGGAAACAAGTGACAGACTTTAGTTTTATGGGCTCCAAAATCACTGCAGATGGTGACTGCAGCCATGAAATTAAAAGACACTTGCTCGTTGGAAGAAAAGTTAGCTTCCAAAAACCACGGCCTTAAAATTTTTGTTCCCTATACTTTTCTAGTGACTCATATAAATTGTACCTCACTTCAAATGAAATAAAAGGGAAATGAATGCCTATACAGATCAATGAGGAATGAACAGTCTTTTGAAAAAATGGTACTGGGGACTTCCCTGGCAGTCGAATTCTTAAGACTCTGAGCTTTCACTGCAGGAGGCTCAGGTTTGATACCTGGTGAGGGAACAAACAACCGACATGCCCCGTGGCATGGCCAAAAAATAGGGGAAAAAATGGAAGGATATTTTGATATATGCTGCATTAAAGTACTTTGAAGACAGTATGCTAAGTGAAATAAACCAATCACAAAAGGACAAATATTATAAGGTATCATTAATATGAGGTACATAGAATAGTCAAATATAGAGAGACAAAAAGTAAAATGGCAATTGTCAAGGACTAAGGTGAAGAGTGAAAGAGAATTAGTGATTAATGTGTATAGAGTTTCAGTTTGGAAACGTGAAAAAATTCTGGAGATGAAGGGGAGGTGGGTAGACAATAGTGTGAATTACTTACTTTAAAGTCTCAGAACTGTATACTTTAAAAAGGCTAAAATGATTACTTTTATGTTGCATATATTTTGCCACAATAAAAAAGACAAGTAAACCAATTAAAAATTGGGCAAAGGATTTGAACAGATGTTTCTTCAAAGATATACAAGGAGCAAATGTGCACATGAAAAGATGCTTAACATCATTAGTCATCAGGAAAATGCAAGTCAAAACCACAAGGAGATATCACTTCACACCCACTAGAATAGCTATGATAGAAAAGAAAGAAAAAAAATCACGCTTGGTGATGATGTGGAGAAATTGGAATCTTCAAACATTGCTGGTAGGAAAGAAGATGTTGCAACTGCTTTGGAAAACAGCTTGACAGTTCCTCAAAAAGTTAAACATAGATTAATCATATAAAACATAAATTCCACTCGTAGATGTACACCAAGAGAATTGAAAACAGATATTCAAACAAAAACTTGTACACAAATGTTCACAGCATCACTGTTCACAATAGCTAAAAGGTGGAAACAACCCAAATGTCTATCACCTGATAAATGGATAAACAAAATGTGGAATCCCCATGCAACGGATTATTATTGGACAGTAAAATTGAATAAGTACTGATACATGCTATGATCGGAATAAACCTTAAAGATATTATGCTAAGAGAAAGAAATCAATCACAGAAGATAACCTTTGATATGACTCAATTTATACAAAATATCCAGAACAGGCAAATCTATAGATTAATGCTTGCCTCCGTTTGGTGGGAGAGAGGAGTGGGGATGTGGAATGACAACTAACAGCCATGGAGTTTCCTGTTGGTGAAATAAAAACATTTTAAAATTAGGCTGCTGTGATGGTTTAATATGTTCAATTCAGTGAACATATTAAAAACCAATGGAGAACCGGAAGCAGCCTGCAGATCTCTTCCCTTCTGTGGCCATCGCTGAAGGGCTAGTGGCCAAAATGAAGTTCAATCCTTTTGTGACTTCAGACCGAAGCAAGAATCAAAAAAGGCATTTCAATGCGCCTTCCCACATTCGCAGGAAAATTATGTCTTCTCCTCTTTCTAAAGAGCTAAGACAGAAGTACAACATTCGATCCATGCCCATCCGAAAGGATGATGAAGTTCAGGTTGTATGAGGGCACTACAAAGGGCAGCAAATTGGCAAAGTAGTCCAGGTTTACAGGAAGAAATACATCATCTACATTGAACGAGTGCAGCAGGAGAAGGCTAATGGCACAACTGTCCACGTGGGCATTCACCCCAGCAAGGTGGTTATCACCAGACTAAAACTGGACAAAGACCGCAAAAAGATCCTCGAACGCAAAGCCAAATCTCTCCAAGTAGGAAAGGAAAAGGGCAAATATAAGGAAGAAACAATTGAGAAGATGCAGGAATTAAGTCACCTTGTCTACAGCTTTCATTAAAAACTGTTATAATGGAAAAAAAACAATGAACTATATACTTTAAACGGGTAAGTAATATGTAAAGTGAATTATTTCTCAATTCTGAAAGAGCAAAGAGAAAGTGTTAATGTTTCATGTGTGTATCTACTGACTCAGTTTTTTTTTATTCATTCTGTTTCAAATATTAAGTATAACAGCTAAGGCCACTTTACAATTAGTTATTCTTCAGCATAGCTGGATTTCCTTGGTTGCTCAATGGTAAAGAATCTGCCTGCTAATGCAGGGAGATGCAGGTTCAATCCCTGGGTTGGGAAGATCCCCTAGGAAAAGAAATGGCAACCTCCTTCAGTATTCTTGCCTGGGAAATCCCATGGACAGAGGCGCGTGCAGGGATTACCCTTCATAGGGTCATAAAGAATTGGACATGACTGAACAATAACAACAACAATACAGTACGATTATCTGTATCATTATCTCTAAAAGATTTACTTTGACACTAAGTTCTGTGGTCAAGATATACTGAAGTAAAAGAAATGGTAAAAGGTCATACTTCTTTAAGATTAACCAAGCAAAGTGCAGAAACATAAGCCTTCAATAGAAGTAGTTTCATATACTTTCACAATACCTGTGGCAACAATTTAAAACTTTAATTGCTAAGTGAAATAGTGAACATAAAGATGACTATCATCTTCAAAGATGATGATTGTTTATATATCTCTCTATTGCCCCACAGACAAGTCTGCCATCAGTCAGATTATGAGATGCAAACAAACAAACACTCATATAGAAGAAAACAACCCATTATTAAGAGACAAAACAATTAATAGAATCAGGCTCTGACAGAGAACTTAAAAGAAGTACAATTAATATGCTAAAGACATTACTACAAAAGATGGACAGCATGCAAGGACACATGGGTAATTTCAGCAGAGCAATGGAAACTATAAAAACGAATGATATTGATATGTAAGTTAAAACATGGTAACATCTGTCCTGAAATATATTAAAATAAATTTCTTCTATAAATAGTTTGAATGTTTTTTCATGGAAGGGTGTTAATTTTGTCAAATACTCCCTTTCCAAATACTGAGATGATAATGTGATTTTTATCCTTCATTCTGTTGGTTTGGGATTATATTAATTGACTTGGTTATGTTAAATCAAATTTTCATTCCAAGGATAAATCTTACTTGGTCATGGTGTATGATCCTGTTACTGCGCTACTGAATTGGTTTATCAGCATTCTGTTGAGGATTTTTGCATCTATAATTAAGTCCTAAAGTTCTGTGAAACCTGGTGCCTATAGTTAATAATATTGTATTGTGCTCTTAAAAATTTGTTAAGAGGGTAAATCTCTTGGTGAGTGTCTTACAACAATCAAAAAAGAAATACTTTTTAACCTTTGTAAGTTAAGCTGTCTTACCAAATATTAAAATTTTTTGTAAAATTAAAAACTTTCTCAGGCACTAAAGAAAAATCCCATAGTAGCAGTGATGAAGAACGCCTTTAATTGACACATCAGTGAACTAAAAAATCAATCAATAGTAACTGCCCAAAGAGACAAAAAGACAAACTAGAATAGGGCATCAAAGAGCTGAGATGAGGAAAAATATAAAATGGTCTTTTATGTATATAATTGGTATAAGACAAAACAGAGAGAATAGGGTTAAAGAAATATTTATAGAAATAATTAAAAAAATAATGCCTGACATTTTTCGAAAAATAATAAAAGGCAAATTATCACACATCCAAGAATTTTGGAAAGTGCCAAGCAGGATAAATATCACATGAAAACACATAAACACATCATATTAAAATTGTTTAAAATTATATGATAAAGAGAGAATCTTGAAGGTAGCCAGAGGAAAAGAGAAACAATCCTAGAGAAATCAAAGATAATAATTACCGCTTAATTCTCATTTGAAACTACGTAAGCCAGAAGTGACATCTTTAAAGTGCTGAAACAAACAAAAACAAAAACTTTCATCATGAATTTTATGCTCAAAAGAGCTTTTCTTTCAAAATTAGCAAGAAATAACAAATTCAGACCAAAAAAGCATAGAGAAATAATTACAAAAAGACTTGTACTATACTCAAGGTTAAAAAAAAATTATTCAGGCAGAAGTATATGCTCAGACAGAAATCTGAATATAAGAAGAAATGAAGATCTTTCAAAATGGTTAAAATGAAGGTCAACATAAAGGATATAATTTTTCCTGTTTTAAAATACTATAAAAGATCAACTGTCTAAAGCAAAAATAGATGGGTTCTGGTTTCAGATAAAATGGAAAACTATACTCCTTGAGGAATCATTTCAAATAACTTTAAATTGACATTCATGTCTAAGAATACTTTCCTAAAAAAAAAAGAATACTTTAAAAAAGTTACATTGTCACAGCTGAGCTTTGCAAACAGTGTCAGGTTTTATGAAACAACATTATGTATCTAAAAAATGGCTTTTTCTAAAGGTATTTAACAGTAAACAGAGACATCCACACATCAATTAAAACTGATTTCCATAGTTGATGTATATATTATTTAGCTTTAAAACGTTCCAATCAGACAAAATAATAACATAATAAATTAGAGCATATCCCATGGAAATTGTCAAATCAACATAACTTTCCACTGGTGGGTTATAATATTTTTGGTTTCATTTATCTTCTCTGTTGTTATTCTCTCTGTTGCCTGATAAATGGGGCTCACTCCCAGAGCCAGCTTGTTGGAACTCTCATTGGAAAAGCTCACTTGTTACATTTTGCCTTCAGAATACTCAGGAACACATGGTCCCCAGCAGGTTGGGCTATGACTCTATATGGAATTTAAAAGCACAAAGATGAGTACACACAGACATACAAACAAACAGACACAGACAGACACACATACACAGTCACACATTCTGTAAATAGATCCCTTCCCCCAAAAGAAAAGGCTCAGATTCATGAATCATTCCTTACAGACTGATAAGCCTCCTTTTAAAAAGCTTATGAACAAGAGATGGCCTGGGATATACGCAGGAGAGGAACACTGAAAATGTCTCACCTACCCTGAAAAATGGAGTTGGAGGGTCAGTCAGGACAGCTATCCCCTTGTGCCTGTCACTAGAATGATTGCATTGCACCATAATTTATCACCATAGATAATCCTCTACTCTGAGAAGTGAAGGTGGTGATGGCACCAGAAAGGTGATTGTGAGGAGTAAAACAAAAATAAGATATTCTGTGCATGGAACTGAGATTTCCTTATAATATCATGTTGGTAATTAAACAAGAAATATGTGGAGTACACATTCATATTTCTCTATGTAAGCTGACCAACAAATATTAGAGTGAGTTTCCTGACTGCTGTTTGAAGAAATATGTCAAGCATTATTATCTACGTTCAGGGAAGTTACTATTTGGATTAAAAGAGAGAAACCTATTCTTTTTTACTTACTAACCTGGGAAAGGAGTTAGGAAATACACATTTTGAAGATGGCTTCGATGATCAAAAAATTCCAAAATGACTAATCCTTGGATAAACATTACTAGGTACTCCACAAAGCATTAGAAGGACCATGATTTCTTCCTTTTTACCTTAAGAGAAACAACATCATCTCCTCTCATCCCCAATAATAAAATTAAGTCAAATGAATTCCAGTTTGAATCATGCTAACTTATTGTAAAGAAGACAGACTGCCACTGGCCACCAACATCTAGACGGGACTTTCATGGAGCCCTGAAGATTCTGCAAAATCAAGAACCAGAGACAACTACAGCTTGTCCATATGGCCAGTACAGATGTGGCTCCCAATTATACTGTCTCCCTAAGGGTTTCATTATATCTACTACTGTGGACAAGAATCCCTTAGAAGAAATGGAGTACCCATCAAAGTCAACAAGACTCTGAAATGAAGTACTTCGATGCAAACTCAAAAACAACAGAATCATCTCTGCTCGATTCCAAGGCAAGCCATTCAATATCAGAGTAATTCAAGTCTATGCCCCGACGAGTAATGCTGAAGAAGCTAAGTTGAACTGTTCCATGAAGACCTACGAGACCTTCTAGAACTAACACTCAAAAAAGATGTCCTTTTCATTATAGGGGACTGGAATGCAAAAGCAGGAACTCAAGAAACATCTGGAGTAAAAGGCAAATTTGGCCTTGGAGTACAGAATGAAGCAGGGCAAATGCTACTAGAGTTCTGCCAAGAGAATGCACTGGTAATACCAAATACCCTCTTGCAACAACACAACAGAAGACTCTACACAGGGACACCACCAGATGGTCAACACCAAAATCAGATTGATTATACTCTTTGCAGCCAAAGATGGAGAAGCTCTATACAGTCAGTAAAAACAAGACCAGCAGTTGACTGTGGCTCAGATTATGAACTTCTTATTCCCAAATTCAGTCTTAAATTGAAGAAAGTAGGGAAAACCACTACTTTAGACCATTCAGGTATGATCTAAATCAAATCCCTAACAATTATACAGTGGAAGTAAGAAATAGATTAAAGAGACTAATCTGATAGAGTTAGGGTTAGGGTTAACTCTAATGAACTCAGAGTGCCTAATGAACCAAGGACAGAGGTTCCAGACATTGTACAGGTGACTGGGGATTCAGACCATTCCCGAACAAAAGAAATGCAAAACAGAAAAATGGCTGTCTGAGGAGGCCTTAAATAGCTGTGAAATGAAGAGAAGCCAAAAGCAAAGAAGAAAAAAAAGATACCCATTTGAATGCAGGGTTCCAAAGAATAGCAAGGAGAGATAAGAAAGCCTTCCTTACCAATCAGTGTAAAGAAATAGAGGAAAACAATAGAATGGGAAATACTAGAGATTTCTTCAAAAAATTAGAGCTACCAAGGGAACATTTCATGGAAAAATGGGCTCAATAAAGCACAGAAATTGTATGGACCTAACAGAAGATATAAAGAAGAGGTGGAAAGAATACAAAGAAGAACGGTAAAAAAAAGATCTTCACAACCCAGATAATCATGATGGTGTGATCACTCACCTAGAGGCAGATATCCTGGAATGTGAAGTCAAGTGGGCCTTAGGAAGCAACACTATAAACAAAGCTACTGGAGGTGATGGAATTCCAGGTGAACTATTTCAAATCCTAAAAGATGATGCTGTGAAAGGTCTGCACTCAATATGCCAGCAAATTTGGAAATCTCAGCAGTGGCCTCAGGACTGGAAAAGGTCAGTATTCATTCCAATCCCAAATAATGGCAATGGCAAAGAATGTTGCAACTACTGCACAATTGCATTCATCTCACACGATAGCAAAGAAATGCTCAAAATTCTCCAAGCCAGGCTTCAACAGTACATGAATTATGAACTTCCAGATACACAAGTTGGTTTTAGAAAAGGGAAAGGAACTAGATATTAAACTGCCAACATCTGCTGGGAACACTGAAAAAGCAAGAGAGTTCCACAAAAACATCTATTTCTGCTTTGTTAACTATGCCAAAACCTTTGACTGTGTGGATCACAATAAACTGTGGAAAATTCTTAAAGAGATTGGAATACCAGACCACCAGACGTGCCTCTTGAGAAATCTGTATGCAGGTCGAGAAGCAGCAGTTAGACATGGAACGACAGACTGGTTCCAAATCGGGAAAGGAGTACATCAAGGCTGTATATTGTCATCCTGCTTATTTAACTTATATGCAGAGTACATCACATGAAATGCCAGGCTGGATGAAGAACAAGCAGGAATCAAGATTGTCAAAGAAATATCAATAATCTCATATATGCAGATGACACCACCCTTATGGTAAAAAGGAAAGAAGAACTAAAGAGCTTGTTGATGAAAGTGAGAGAGAAGAGTGAAAAAATTGGCTTAAAGCTCAACATTCAGAAAACTAAGATCATGGCATCAGGTCCCATCACTTCATGGCAAATAGATGGAGAAACACTGGAAACTGTGGCACACTTTATTTTTTGGAGCTCCGAAATTACTGCTGATGGTGACTGAAGCCATGCAATTAAAAGACGCTTGTTCCTTGGAAGAAAAGTTATGACAAACCTAGACAGCATATTAAAAAGCAGAGACATTACTTGGCCAAAGATCTATCTATTTAAGGTTATGGTTTTTCCAGTAGTCATGTATGGATGTGAGAGTTAGACTCTAAAGAAAGCTGAGCACCGAAGAATTGATGCTTTTGAACTGTGGTGTTGGAGAATAACCTGGAGAGTCCCTTGGACAGCAAGGAGATCTAATCAGTCAATCCTAAAGGGAATCAGTCCTGAATATTCGTTGGAAGGACCAATGCTGAAGCTGGCATTCTAATACTTTGGCCACCTGATGTGAAAAGCTGACTCAGTTAAAAAGAACCTGATGCTGGGAAAGCCTGAAGGCAGGAGGAGAAGGGGACAACAGGATATGAGATGGTTGGATGGCATCACCGACTCAATGGACATGAATGAGTTTGTGTAAACTCCTGGAGCTGGTGATGAACAGGGAGGCCGGGCAGGGTGATGGAGCTGGTGATGGACAGGGAGGCCTGTCACAAAAAGTCGGACATGACTATGCCACTGAACATAACTGAACTTGTGGTCCAGTGGCAAAGACTGTGAACTCTCAATGCAGGGACCTAGGTTTGATCTCCAATCAGGGAACTAACCACCTGTCCAACCCGACCCACAGCGAGGAACCTTCACAATATAGAGGTAACACAAACTGCCAGAATCCAGAAAGGCTGCCCCAAACACAGCAATATAAACAAGATGAAAAGGCAGAGAAATACCCAGCAGGTAAAGGAACAGGATAAACGCCCTCAACACCAAACAAAAGAAGAAGAGATAAGGAATCTACCTCATAATTCCAAATAATGGTAGTGAAAATGATCCAAAATCTTGAAAACAAATTGGAGTTACAGATAAACAACCTGGAGAGGATTGAGAAGATGCAGGAAAGGTTTAACAACAACTTAGAAGAAATAAAAAAGAGTCATAGTATAGTGAATAATGCAATAAATGAGATCAAAAATACCCTGAAGGGAACTAACAGTAGAATAACAGAGAGAGAAGACAGGATAAGTGAGGTAGAAGGTAGAATCGTAGAAATAAAGGAAACAGAGGAAAGAAGGAAAAAGAATTAAAAGAAATGAGGACAACCTCAGAGACCTCTCGGACAGTGTTAAATGCACCAACATTTGAATCACAGGAGTCCCAGAAGAACAAGACAAAAAGAAAGAAAATACTTGTGGAGATAATAGTTGAAAACTTCCCTAAAATGGGGAAGGAAATAATCACCGAAGTCCAAGAAACCCAGAGAGGCCCAAACAGGGTAAAACCAAGGAGAAACACCCCAAGACACATATTAATCAAATTAACAAAGATCAAACACAAAGAACAAATATTAAAAGCAGCAAGGCAAAAACAACAAGTAACACACAAGGGAAATCCCATAAGGAAAACAGCTGATCTGTCAATGGAAACACTTCAGGCCAGAAGGGAATGGCAGGACATGCTTAAAGTGATGAAAGAAAATAATCTACAACTCTGATTACTGTACAGAGCAAGGATCTCATTCAAATTTGAAGGAGAAATCAAAAACTTTACAGACAAGCAAAAGCTGAGAGAACTCAGCACCACCAAACCAGGGCTCCAACAAATGCTAAAGGATCTTCTCTAAACAGAAAACACGGACAGAGTGTATAATCTCGAACCCAAAACAATAAAGTAAATGGCAACAGGATCATACTTATCAATAATTACCTTAAATGTAAATGGGTTGAATGCCCAAACCAAAAGACAAAGACTGGCTTAATGGATACAAAAACAAGACCCCTATATATGTTGTCTACAAGAGACCCACCTGGAAACAAGGGACACATACAGACTGAAAGTGAAGGGCTGGAAAAATATATTCCATGCAAATAGAGACCAAAATGAAGCAAAAGTAGCAATACTCATATCAAATAAATTAGACTTTAAAACAAAGGCTGTGAAAAGAGATAAAGATGGACACTACATAATGATCAAAGGATCAATCCAAGAAGAAGATATAACACTTATATATGCACCCAACATAGGAGCACCACAATATGTAAGGCAAATCCTAACAAGTATGAAAGGGGAAATTAACAACAGCACAATAATAGTGGGAGACTTTAATACCCCACTCACGCCGATGGATAGATCAACTAAACAGAGAATTAACAAGGAAACACAAACTTTAAATGATAAAATAGACCAGTTAGATCTAATTGATATCTATAGGACATTTCACCCCAAAACAATGAATTTCACCTTTTTCTCAAGCTCACACAGAAGGTTCTCCAGAATAGCTCACACCCTGGGGCAGAAAGCTAGCCTTGGTAAATGCAAAAATATTTAAGTTACTCTAAGCATCTGTTCTGATCAGAATGTAGTAAGATTAGATGTCAATTATGGGAGTAAAACTATTAAAAATTCCAACATATGGAGGCTGAACAACACGTTGATGAATAGTCAAGAAATCACAGAAGAAACCAAAAAAGATATCAAAATATGCATAGAAACGAATGCAAATGAAAACACAACAACCCAAAACCTATGGAACACTGTAAAAGGAGTGCTAAGGGGAAGCTTCATAGCAATAAAGGCTTACCTCAAGACACAAGAAAAAAGTCATATAAATAACCTAACTCTACACCTAAAGTAACTAGAAACGGAAGAAATGGAGAACCCCAGGGTTAGTAGAAGGAAAGAAATCTTAAAAATAAGGGCAGAAATAAATGCAAAAGAAATAAAAGAGACTATAGCAAAAATCGACAAAGCCAAAAGCAGGTTCTTTGAGAAGACAAATAAAATTGACAAACGATTAGCCAGACTCATCAAGAAACAAATGGAGAAAAAGCAAATTAACAAATTTAGAAATGAAAATGGAGAGATCATAACAGACAAGAGAGAAATAAAAAGGATCATAAGAGACTACCATCAGCAACTACATTCCAATAAAATGGACAACTGGGAAGAAATGAACGAATTCTAAGAAAAGTACAACTTTCCAAAACTAAACCAGGAAGAGATAGAAAATCTTAACAGACCCATCACAAGCATGGAAATTGAAACTGTAATCAGAAATCTTCCAACAAACAAAAGCCCAGGAGCAGATGGCTTCACAGCTGAATTCTACCAAAAATTTAGAGAAGAGCTAACACCTATGCTACTTAAACTCTTCCAGAAAATTGCAGAGGAGGGTAATCTGCCAAGTTCATTCTATGAGGCCACCATCACCCTAATACCAAAACCTGACAAAGATGCCAAAAAAAGGAAAATGACAAGCCAATATAACTGATGAACATAGATGCAAAACTCCTTAACAAAATTCTAGAAAACAGAATCCAACAACACATTAAAAAGATCATACATCATGACCAAATGGGCCTTATCTCAGGGATGGAAGGATTCTTCAATATCTTCAAATCAATCAATGTAATACACCACATTAACAAATTGAAAAATAAAAACCATATGATTATCTCAATAGATACAGAGAAAGCCTTTGACAAAATTCAACATCCATTTATGATAAAAACCCTCCATAAAGCAGGAATAGAAGGAATGTACCTCAACATAATAAAAGCTATATATGACAAACCCACAGCAAACATTATCCTCAATGGTGAAAAACTGAAAGCATTTCCCTGAAGTCAGGAACAAGACAAGGGTGCCCACTCTCACCAATACTACTTAACATAGTTTTGGAAGTCTTGGCCACAGCAATCAGAACAGAAAAAGAAATAAAAGGAACCCAGATTGGAAAAGAAGAAGTAAAACTCTCACTGTTTGCAGATGACATGATCCTCTACATAGATAACAAAGGCTGTGAAAAGAGATAAAGATGGACACTACATAATGAACAAAGGATCAATCCAAGAAGAAGATATAACACTTATATATGCACCCAACATAGGAGCACCACAATATGTAAGGCAAATCCTAACAAGTATGAAAGGGGAAATAAACAACAGCACAATAATAGTGGGAGACTTTAATATCCCACTCACACCGATGGATAGATCAACTAAACAGAGAATTAACAATTAAAGACTCCACCAGAAAATTACTAGAACTAAGCAGTGAATGTAGTAAAGTTTCATGATATAAAATCAACACGCAGAAATCCCTTGCATTCCTATACACTAACAATGAGAAAACAGAAAGAGAAATTAAGGAAACAATTCCATTCACCATCAAAACAAAAAGAATAAAATACTTAGGAATATATCTACCTAAAGAAACGAAAGACCTATATATAGAAAACTATAAAACACTGATGAAAGAAATCAAAGAGGACACATATAGATGGAGAAATATACCAAGTTCATGGATCAGAAAAATCAATATAGTGAAAATGAGTATACTACCCAGAAGAATCTATAAATTCAATGCAATTCCTATCAAGCTACCAGCAATCTTTTTCAGAGAACTAGAACAAATAATTTCACAATTTGTATGGAAATACAAAAAACATCAAATAGCCAAAGCAATCCTGAGAAAGAAGAATGGAACTGGAGGAATAAACCTACCTGACTTTAGGCTCTACTACAAAGCCACAGTCATCAAGACAGTATGGTACTGGAACAAAGACAGAAATGTAGATCAATGGAACAAAATAGAAAGCCCAGAGATAAATCCACACACCTATGGACACATTATATTTGACAAAGGAGGCAAGAATATACAATGGAGAAAAGAAAATCCCTATAACAAGTGGTGCTGGGAAAACTGGTCAAAGACTAATAAAAAAATGAAACCAGAACATTTTCTAACACCATACACAAAAATAAACTCAAAATGGATTAAAGATCTAAATGTAAGACTAGAAACTATAAAACTCCTAGAGGAAAACATAGGCAAAACACTCTCCGACATAAACCAAAGCAGGATCCTCTATGACCCACCTCCCAGAATATTGGAAATAAAAGCAAAAGTAAATAATGGGACCTAATTAAAATTAAAAGCTTTGGCACAACAAAGGAAACTAAAAACAAGGTGAAAAGGCAGTCTTCAGAATGGGATAAACTAATAGCAAACGAATCAGCCGACAAACACTTAATCTCAAACATATACAAGCAACTCCTGAAGCTCAATTCCAGAAAAATAAATGACCCAATCAAAAAGTGGGCCAAAGAACTAAACAGACATTTCTCCTAAGAAGACATACAAATGGCTAACAAACACATCAAAAGATGCTCAAGATCACTCATTATCAGTGAAATGCAAATCAAAAACCACAATGAGGTACCACTTTACACCAGTCAGAATGGCTGCCATCCAAAAGTCTACAAGCAATAAATGCTGGAGAGGATGTGGAGAAAAGGGAACCCTCTTACAGTATTGGTGGGAATGTAAACTAGTACAGCCACTATGGAGAAGAGTGTGGAGATTCCTTAAAAGACTGGAAATAGAACTGCCATATGACCCAGCAATCCCACTGCTGGACATATACACCGAAGAAACCAGAATTGAAAAAGATACGTGTAACCCCATGTTCACTGCCGCACTGTTTACAATAGCCACGACACGGAAGCAACCTAGATGTCCTTCAGCAGACGAATGGATAAGGAAGCTGTGGTACATATACACAATGGAATATTACTCAGCCATTAAAAAGAATACATTCCAATCAGTTCTAATGAGGTGGATGAAACTGGAGCCTATTATACAGAGTCAACTAAGCCAGAAAGAAAAACACCAATACAGTATACTAACGCATATATATGGAATTTAGAAAAATGGTGACAATAACCTTATATGCAAGACAGCAAACGAGATGTAGATGTAGAGAACATTTTTTTTTTTTTTTTTTTTTTTTTTTTTTTTTTTTTTTTATGGGAGACAGGCATTGAAACATGTAAATTATCATATGTGAAATGAATCACCAGCAGAGGTTTGATGCATGATACAGGGTGCTCAGGGCTGGTGCACCAGGATGACCCACAGGGATGAAATTGGGAGGTAAGTAGGAGGTGGGTTCTGGAAGGGGAACACATGTAGACCATGGTGGATTCATGTCAATGTATGGCAAAACCAACACAATATTGCCAAGAAAAAAGTCTTTCTTGAATATTTTACAGGAAATAACTAAATAAAAAAAACAATAAATACTAAGTGTTGAAATTGTGGAGAAACTGGAACTCTGTGCCTTGTTGTTGGGTGTGTAACATGGTGTAGCTGATATGCAAAACTGTATGTAAGTCCCCATCCTGTCAAATTAAAAATGAAAGTACCATATGATTGAGTAATCCTTCTTCTGGGTAGATAGCCAAAAGAATTAAAATCAAGATCTTGAAGAGATATTTGCAGCATTATTATAGCCAAATTTGGAAACAACTGAAATATTCATCAACAAAAGGTAAAAAAAAATACAGTATACACATGTAATGGAATATTATACAGCTATAAAAACACATTTTGCCATATGTGTCAATATGGATAAACCTTGAAGACATTATGCTAAGGGAAATAAGCCAATTAGAGAAGCACAAATACTGCACAGTTCCACTTATATGAGATATCTAGCCACAGTAAACACAAACGGGGAATAAAATCGTGGTGGTTGACTTCTGAGGGAAGGAAAAAACAGATTTCCTTTTAACCAGATATGAACTTTCCATTATGAAAGATGACTAAGTTCTAGTAATCTAGTATACAACATTGTACTAACAGTTAACAGTACTGTTTTAAAATTTTGTTAAGAGGCTAGATCTTATATGAAGTCATCTTATCACAATTCAAAGAAACAGATAGTCAAAAATACATAGTGAATGAGTTACAGAAATGTGTTGACCTGTTAATGATATAATATACATACATAATCTTCTGTGAGTATGTGTATATATGTGTATGCATGTGTATGTATAACACCTCCAGCTTTTGTGATGCTTTGGCGTCTGCTTCTCAAAAGTTATAAATTTTTGTAATTTCTTTCCTCTTTCTAAATATTCACTTTTATACCCCCAAAAGGTTATAATCTAATTCCGTAAGTCAGACATGTGAACAAATAACTGAGTAAAGATTTTAGAGATGCAACGATGGAAGTGTGGAGATTTCCCTGGTAGTCCAATGGTTAAGACTCCAAATATCCACTCCAAGAAGTATGCATTCAACACCTGGTTGAGAAACTAAGATCCCACATGCTGTGCATCTTGGCCAAAAAAAAAAAAAGATGAACATGTACGTGGGATGAATTAGGTGCACTGACGACAGAGGAGTGGTAAAGAAAAGCTTCAGCATGGAAATGGTACTTGCACAGAAACTTTATAAGGTAAAATGGCAGGGTAGATTAGGGCACTGCAATTATAAAGTGCAGTGAGTGCAAAAGCATGGATGCAGGAAACCACATTACTCATCCCGGAAAGTATAATTTAGTGAGGCTAGGGAATACAAACAGAATCTTCCATAAATAAGCTGGAAGCTTAGGCAGGGACCAGATAACCAAAGGCTTTCTTTGCCATCCTAGAGACTAGATTCAAGTTTAATTATTAATTTTAGTTGTACTACATAGTGACTTGGAATTTACATACATTATGAAACAAAAACTATGATGTCTAGTAACCATATATCCCCATACTAAGTTACTAGAATATTCCTGACATATTCATTACGCTGCACATCACATACCATTTATCATACAACTGAGGCTTTTACCTCTTAATCACTTCCACCTATTTTTCCCAACCATCTCCCTCTCTGGCAACCACTTGTTTGTTCATGCTTGAACCTATTTTCATTTTGCAGTATTTGTACAGTCCACATATAAGTGATATCAGGTAGTATTTGTCTTTGTTATACTTAGCATAATATCCTCTAGATCTATCCATCCTGCTGCAAATTGCAAGATTTCATTTCTTAAGGCTGAGTAATATTCCATTATATATACATGCCACTTCTTTATCCATTCAATTATTGGTGGACACATAGATTGCTAACATATCTAGACTATTGTAAATAATGCTGCAATGAACATTGGAGTGCATATGTCTTTTCATATTTGTGTCTTTTTATTTCGTTGTACATATATTCAGAAGAGGATTCACTGGGTCTTGTAGCAGTTCTATTTATAATTCTCTGAGGGACCTCCATACTGTATTCCATTCTGACCACATCAATTTACATTCCCATCAAAAGTGAATGAGCATTCTCGTTTCTGTTTGTTGTCTTTAGTATGATAGCCATTCTGAGACGTGTAAGATGGTACCTCTTGGTAATTTTAATTTGCATTACTCTAATAATTACAGATGGTGAACAGTGCTTCATGTGCCTGTTGGCCATATGTATATCTTTTCAGGAAAAATGTATATTCAGGTCTTCTGCCCATTTTTAAATTGGGTTGTTTGTGTTTGCTTTTTGATTTTGAGTTCTGTGATTTCCCTGTATGTTTTGGATATTAACACTTATAAGATACACAATTTAAAAAATGAGTTCTATTCAATAGGCTGCCTTTTTGTTTCATGTTTGATACAGTCCTATTTATTTTTGCTTTTGTTTACCATGCCTGAGGAGAAATATCCCCCCAAATTATTTCTAAGACTAATGACAAAAAGCATGTTGTCTGCTTTCTTCTAGTAGTTCTATAGTTTCAAGTATCATATTTAAGTCTTTCATCCATTTCTGTATTGTATTGTATTTTGTATGTATTGGAGAGGCTGTCTTTGCATCACTCAGTTATCATATTCTTCAACTCTGTATAGTTCTCCTTTACAGTTTCTAACTTTTTAAAAAAATTCTCACTGTGTCCATTCTATCATCTCCTGAGTTTGGTGTGCATGTTTATGATAATTAACTTAAACTTTAAAACGAAAAATGTTTATTCTAAGTTGGAGTACAACTGACTAAGAATGTTGCGCTTGTTTCACAGCAAAGTAACTCAGTTATACATATACATGAATCTATTATTTTTTAATTTCTCTTCCCATTTAAGTTGTATGAAGTAATATGAACCATTTAAGTAATATGAAGCAGAGTTCTATGTCCTAAATAATAGGTCCATGTTAGTTACCTTAAACTCTTTATAGGTAGATAGGTTATACCCAATATGTTTATTTCTTTTTCAGAAGCTTTGTCTTGTTCCTTCTCTGTCTGCTCATTTTGCTGAATTCTCTGTTTATGTATATATGGATGGTAAATTACATTTTATGATCTTGGAGAATTGGCTTTATGTTGGAGATGTCCTGCCGTCCCAGGTAATGGAGTGGTAAAGAACCTGCCTGTCAATGCAGGAGATATAAGAGATATGGGTTTGATCCCTGGCTCTGGAAGATCCCCTGGAGGAGGGCACGGCAATCCACTACAGTATTCCGGCCTAGAGAATCCCAAGGATAGAGGAGCTGGTGGCGGGGGTGGGGCTACAGTCCATAGCGTCACAAAGAACTTGACATGATGGGAGTGACTTAGCATAGCACACAGGAAATGTCCTATGGGGCCAAGCAACACACTCCTCTCTGGTTATCAGAGCTATATACACTACACGCGCTCACTATCTGGGCTGGGAAGGCCCATATGTTATGATGGGTTCAACTACTGTGGGTATGCTTTTAGGCAGGACTGGTCTCAGGACCAGTGTGCTGCCACTTTCTGCCTGGTGCAATGGCTGCTGGCATGCTGATAGGTGCCGATGGATCCCAGTATGGCTAGCTTTGTGACCCAGTGTGTTCCCCAGGCTGATGAGGGACTGCAGTGGATAGAACTTGGTCTCACTGTGGTGTGCTGAGGGAGGGACCAATATGGACAGCCAGACTTCGTTTTATCATTAAAGCGAAGAGAGCAATGAAAACATTTTACTCAGAAAAAGCATGATAGCCCCACAATGACAATGTGACAGAAGTATTAGAAGGACAGATGAGACTGTAGGCAGAGAAAAAGTTAATATTGATGAAACTGGAAACTGAAATCAGCCAGTAAAAGTAAGGATGGGCATAAAGCATTGCTTACAGAGATGTCTAGACTACATAGGAACTGTCTTCTAATTGGATTAAATTAGAGAAAAGTAAGAGGTATGAGTGACTCTTGGGTTTCTATGTTGTATATGTAGCCTCTGAAGCAAAGACAGTATCAGAAGGTAATGCAGATTCAAAACTTCCCTATTACTTTCCACCTTGTAAAAGTACAAAAACTGCAGTTTCCCAAGGTAGCCTTTGAAGCAGACCAATTCTACTAACCAGCCACATCAGAGCAGTGTAATGATATCTTGTCCTTCAGAACAGAAGACCACATCCAACATGTGTGGAACCAACAGACCAATGCACCAGGCATCTGTTTCCTAGAACTGTCTCGACAATCGATGAGACTCATTAAATGGTGGATTCAGCCACAGCAATTAATCCTGATTAACAAGATAGGAAAAATGAGCAGTTTTGTCATGCCTCTCAAGGATCAATATGCAGGTCAAATATAGATATGGCCTCAGTCATATGCTAACATCATTAATCATTATCGACTGCAAATTATGAACATATTTACAAGCAAGGAATGAAAAATACACAGTAACGTTGTCATGTACCAATAGATTTGCCTATAAAAATTTGTGTTTACATGGGTTGTCTGTTCAAGAAACTGGAATTGCAGCAAAGTCTACAGTTCTTACCAACAGGTATCTTCAGAAAGATCAATGTATTCTACAACTATCTAACAAAGATTTATACAATTACAAACACCTAATTCTTCATTCATTCATTTCTATAGTGCTAGAAAACTATTTCTTAAAAAAATATCCCTAACATCAAGGAACTTTGGTTAGCCTGCAAAATAACACACTCATATGTGGAAAACTAAATAGTGAAAGACTTAACAGTTCAGTTCAGTTCAGTTGCTTGGTCGTGTCTGAGTCTGTGTGACCCTGTGGGCAAGACCACAACAGGCCTCCCTGCCCATCAACAACTCTGGGAGTTTACAAAAACCATCTCCATTGAGTTGGTGATGTCATTCAACCATCTCATTCTCTGTCATGCCCTTATCCTCCCGCTTTCAATCCTTCCCAGCATCAGGGTCTTTTCCAATGAGTCAGCTATTCACATCAGGTGACCAAAGTACTGGAGCTTCAACTTCAACATCAGTCCTTCCAATGAACACCCAGGACTGATCTCCTTTAGGATGGACTGGTTGGATCTCATTGCTGTCCAAGGGACTCTCAAGAGTCTTTTCCAACATCACTGTTCAAAAGCATTACTTCTTTGGTGCTCACCTTTCCTTAGAGTCCAATTCTCACATCCATACATGACTACTGGAAAAACCATAGCCTTGACTAGACAGACCTTTGTTGGCAAAGCAATGTCTCTGCTTTTTTATATGCTGTCTAGGTTGTTCATAACTTTCCTTCCAAGGAGGGTCTTTTAATTTCATGGCTGCAGTCACCATCAGCAGTGATTTTGGAGCCCCGCAAAATAAAGTCTCTCACTTTTTCCACTGTTTCTCCATCTTTGCCATGAAGTGATGGGACCAGATGCCACGATCATAGTTTTCTGAATGTTGAGCTTGAAGCCAACTTTTTCACTCTCCTCTTTCACTTTCATCAAGAGACTTTTTAGTTCTTCGTCACTTTCAGTCATAAGGGTGGTGTCATCTGCATATCTGAGATTATTGAACCGGCAATCTTGATTCCACTTTGTGCTTCATCCAGCCCAGCATTTCTCATGATGCACTTTGCATACAAGTTAAATAAGCACGGTGACAACATACAGTCTTAACGTACTCCTTTTCCTATTTCGAACCAGTCTGTTGTTCCATGTCCAGTTCTAACTGCTGCTTCCTGACCTGCATACAGATTTCTCAAGAGGTAGTTCATGTCTTCTGGTATTTCCATCTCTTTCAAAATTTTCCAAAGGTTATTGTGATCCACAGTCAAAGGCTTTGGCATAGTCAATAAAGCAGAAATGGATGTTTTTGAGGGACTCTCTTGCTTTTTCGATGATGCAGCGGGTGTTGGCAATTTGATCTCTGGTTCCTCTGTCTTTCCTAAAACGAGCTTTAACATCTGGAAGTTCACAGTTCACATATTCCTGAAGCCTGGCTTGGAGAATTTTGAGCATTTCTTTGCTAGCGTGTGAGATGAGTGCAATTGTGTGAGAGTCTGAGCATTCTTTGGCATTGCCTGTATTTGGGATATCAATGAAAAGTGACCTTTTTCAGTCTTGTGGCCACTGCTGAGTTTTCCATAATTTCATGGCTGCAATCACCATCTATAGTGATTTCGGAGCCCAAAAAAATAAAGTCTGACACTTTTTTCACTGTTTCCCCATCTATTTGCCATGAAGTGATGGGACCAGATGCCATGATCTTAGCTTTCTTAATGTTGAGCCTTAAGCCCACTTTTTAACTCTCCTCCTTCACTTTCATCAAGAGGCTCTACAGTCTCTTTAGTTCCTCTTCACTTTCTGCCATAAGGGTGGTGTCGTCTGCATATCTGAGGTTATTGAAACAAACCGGCAATCTTGATTCCAGCTTACACTTCTTCTAGCATCTGCTGGATTATCGAAAAAGCAAGAGAGTTCCAGAAAAATATCTACTTCTGCTTTATTGACTATGCCAAAGCCTTTGACTGTGTGGATCACAATAAGTGTGGAAAATTCTGAAAGAAATGGGAATACTAGACTATCTGACCTATCTCTTGAGAAACCCGTATGCAGGTCTGGAAGCAATAGTTAGAACTGGACATGGAACAACAGACTGGTTCCAAATAGGAAAAGGAGTACATCAAGGCTGGATATTGTCACCCTGCTTATTTAACTTATACGCAGAGTACATCATGAGAAATGCTGGGCTGGAAGAAGCACAAGCTGGAATCAAGATGAGTATAAATAAGTAATACAAAAGTTTTTTTTTTTTTCAGGGATGGAACTGTTCTATATCTTGATTAAAGCAACAGGCAAAGGAATCTATTAATATATATGTATTAAACTCATTGAAAGGTCGAACCATTCCCTACAAGAAAATTTTACTGTATTCCAATTTTAAAAAAGTAAATAGTAAGCATTCATTCAGCAGTTCCCCTAGTAAATTTAGCAATAATGCTTATCCAACTGTCTGGTGTGTCGTGCATAAACCAGTGAGGGGCAGATGTCCTTAAGAGCCTTACTCATTGCTAACAGAAATGCACTTGCACTACTTTTGTACTGAAAGTCCCAATAAGCACCGATGACTCTTATCACAACCCTGAGTTCCGCTTCATTTTAACAAATTCCATACACATGACTTATTCTATAGGTTGATTCTCCTATTAATGAAAACTCTGAAGTACCCAGTCCTCTACTCTTATCAACATCCAAACAAGCTACTTTAGTCTCTGCCACTGTCACATACTCAAAACTTTCTCCAAACTTCCTTCAATTTTGCAGTGAAGATTATTAGGTTAGACTGAGGGAACAATAACATTTGGGGCTGTATCAATGGGTTCCTCAGCACTCTTTTTGCCTGGAATCTGAATAGATCACGATTTCCTTTCAGTATATTCAATGAATTAATTAGAAAAATATTTCTGAGGGTCTCCCAGGTGCCCAGAATCTCTCAAATACTCTTGGGAGTCATATATTTGTTAAAGTGGAGACAAACTTGTATTTTTTGTCCTCAACACTAACAAGTCAAGTGGGGATGGGGGTCATATTTTTGTTGTTTTCTAACATGGCACTCCCTTTTCGATTTTTCTTTATGGTGACTGATAGAATTAACAAACAATAACATTAAGAAAAAGTGGAACTTTCATGAATTATATTTCCCTTTGTTGTTGTTATTAGATGGTAACTCAAGTCCAACTCTTTGGTGATCCCATGGATTGTAGCCTGCCAGTCTCGTCAGCCCATGGAATTTCCTAGGCGGGAATACTGTGATGGGCTGCCATTTCCTCCTCCACAGTATCTTCACAACCCAGGGAAGATCAGTGCCAGCATGCAGGTGGTTCTTTGCCACTGAGCCACCAAGGAAATTCATGTTCCCCTTTAACTCTCTGTTTTCAAGAATAACTGCTCATTTATAAACTGTTTATTTGAAAATCTCTTAATTGAGCCTGGCTATTACTAAATCAAACCATGTTTGAATTTCCTTGACTTCTGTCTCAGTTATCCACTGCTTGTCAACCAGTGATTCCAAAACCTGTGTCCTAAACACAGCAGGGGAAGGAGAAGATAGGACAAACTTAGAAAGTAATGCTGACATATATATACTATCATGTGTAAGACAGATGATTAGTGGAAAGCTGGAATATAACACAGGGACCCCAGCCTGACACTCTGTGACAACCTAGAGGGGTAGAATTGGGGGTAAGGGGATGGGGAGGGAGTTCAAGAGAGGGGAGATATATATAGTAATTTCAGTTGTGTCTGACTCTCTGTGACCCCATGGACTGTAGCCCTCCAGGGTCCTCTGTCTCTGTTATTCTCCAGGCAAGAATACTGGAGTGGGTTGCCAGGCCCTCCTCCAGGGGACCTTCCAGACCCAGGAATCGAACCCATGTCTCCTGCGGCTCCTGAATTACAGGCAGATTCTTTACCAATGAACCACCAGGGAAGCCTATATATATATATATAAAATTATGACTGGTTTCCATTGATGTATAGCAGAGACCACCACAACACTGCAAAACAATTATCCTCCAATTTAAAAAAAATGTTAACAAGGGAGGTCTCATGTTAACTGCTCTTGCTAAATGTGTGTGTGTGTGTATATATATATATATATATACATATGGACTGTAGCCCACCAGGCTCCTCTGTCCATGGGATTTTCCAGGCAAGAGTACTGGAGTGGGTTGACATTTCCTTCTCCAATATGCGTATATATAAATATAAATATAAATATATATATATATATATAACTTGTATCCTAAAACAACAAATATGTATTATCACATATAGTTTCTTGGTTCCAAAACTCAGGAATAAGTTCTGGTCTTAGGGTCTCTTTAAGGTTGCAATTAAGATGTCAGCTAGGAGGAATTTCCTGGTGGTCCAGTGGCTGGCCAGGAAGGAGATCAAACAAGTCAATTCTAAGGGAAATCAATCCTGAATAGTCATTAGAAGGACTGCTGCTGAAGCTCCAATATTTTGGCCACCTATTGGAAAGAGATGACTCATTAAAAAAGACCCTGATGCTGGGAAAGACTGAAGATAGGGGAACAAGGGGGCAACAGAGGATTAGATGGTTGGATGGCATCACTAACTTAATGGATATGAGTTTGAACAAACTCAGGGAGATGGCGAAGGACAGGGAAGCCTGGTGTGCTGCAACCCATGGGGTTGCAAAAAGTCAGACATGACTTAGTGACTCAACAACAACCAGTGCCTAAGACCACATACTCTCACTGCTGAAGGCCTGGTTCAAACCCTGGTCAGGGAACTAGGATCCCACAAATGGTGTAGTGTAGGCAAAAAAAAAAAAGATGTAAGCTGGGGCTACAGTCATTTGAATTCTTAACTGGGCTGAGAGGATTCTTCTAAGATGGTGTACTCACATAGCTATTGGCAGAAGACCTCAGCTATTTGCTGGCTATTTAAAGGAAGCCTAAATTTTAGGCTCTTCATGGAATGCTTGAATATCTCATGCCTTGTTATTGGTTTCCTTCAGTCTAAAAGGGAACAAGGTGGAAGTCTCGATGTTTTTCATGACCTCCTGTTGAAAGTCACACTCCATCATTTCTACAGTGCCTTCACAGATCAACCCTATTCACTTTGGGAAGGAACAACAACAAATGCATTAAAATATCAGGAAATAAGGATAAATAGGGGTCATCTCGAAAGCTACCTAATACCACTTCAGAGCAAGGAAGAAATTTTTTTAACTTCTCAAGCTAATAGATTGGATCAAGGCCAAAGGCTAGCCAATTAACCCTGGCAAAAGAAGACTAACACAGATATGAAACCTAAGGTTGCTAATTGCTTTTTCTCATTAGTATGTCAAGTATTTGACAGAAAAAGCCTTGTACAGGTAAGGTTGACTCTATAATTAGGCATTGGGAGACAAAAGCATGTTAAAAAGAAAAAAGTGAAGAATATATACTCTGAAAATCCACAAATGAGTAGAGACCAATTTCATTTATCTTGCAATTAGCCAAATATATGAAAAATGATAAAAATCAGATACATCTCTGTGTTAAAAAAATGACTAAACCAACTGTAACAAAACTAGATATAAAAGGTTATCTGCAATTAAAGTATCATACAAGCAAAGTCTCCATTTCAAGTTAAAAGTATACACTGAAAATGTATTTTCCTGTTCAATTTTGTTTGAACTAGAGCTACTCTAATATATGGACATGCTTGAGTATGTCTGGATTTTCTAGAAGAATAACTATAGTTGAATATACTCTGTATGCTACTTTATGAGTCCCATGAAAAGCCAAGTTTATGATGTTACCAACCTGTGATAATTACTTTCCTTTCCCTCATTTCCTTCTTCTCAACTCATCAGGAGTTAAATTACACATTCCATGAGAATCAAATTTAAGCTTGAAGAGGAGAAGTGTACTTATGCTTAGGTCACTCCTGGGAAACAATGAGTTTAACAAGGCTGTACCTGATGCCAGATAGGTCAGGTGGTGTTGGGAAAGAACTCATTGGTCATTATAGCAGGTTTAATAAATAAATGTTACCTTTAAAAATAAATTAGCAAAGGATAACAATAAACAAAGGAATATAATTTCC
>ML663455.1:3014423-3051919 GCA_007570785.1 Antilocapra americana | reverse complement strand
GAAGCAACCTAGATGCCCATCAACTGACGAATGGATAAGAAAGCTGTGGTACATACACACAATGGAGTATTACTCAGCATTAAAAAAAAATTCATTTGAAGCAATTCTACTCAGATGGACGAAACTGGAGCCCATTATCCAGAGTGAAGTAAGCCAGAAGCAAAAACAACAATGCTAATTTATTTTTAAAGGTAAAATTTATTTAATTTTATTTTTATGCTTATTTTATACTGCTAAAATGTATGTATGTTACTAATCCATAAGTTAACTGAGGCACTTTATTCATATAGATCTTTGTATTCCTAAGTTTATAAGTTCTACCTTTTAACAACATAGATGTCTAGCAAACAAGCTGTTCAAAGAAATGAATTCAGTCTACACAGGGATATTAAAAAGATTGTTTTCTGTCTTGCCACAGTCAGAATAACAAGACTGAAAGAATCCTGTAGAAAATCTATTTTTTTCATTGCCTTTAGGTGGGACTACACTCATCAGCAGTCTAGACTAAAAAGCAATCATCTAGGTATCTTGTAACTTAAGAGCTCTAGTGGGTAGGAGATGCCACTGCATTTTTGTCACAAATCCATTGTCTTTACAAGTTTCAGTTCTAAAAGTGGATTTCTATAATTCTATACTTTACTATAATTTAGATTCCTTACTGTTTATTCAGCTTCAGTGGAGACAATAAAATGGAATTATTCTACCTGAAAAAAAATGAGTTTCTTCAGTATTTCTCCACTAATACTATATCACAACTCTCTTAAACCTCTCCCAAACCTGTCCCAGTTCTCCACATCCCTCATATATAAAATAGATTGCTAGTGGCAAGTTGCTCTGGAACACAGTGAGCTCAACTCAGTGTTCTGTAACAAACAATGGGGTGGGGTGGGGGGTAGGAGGGAGGTGCAAGAAGGAGGGGACATATGTATGCCTATGGCTGATTCACATTACTGCATGGCAGAAACAAACACAACATTGCAAAGCAATAATCCTCCAATTAAAATTTTAAAAATAAATAAAATAAAATGGAAAATGTCCAACAAAAAAATCTTAAGCACAAATCTTGGCACTCTCGTAAGAATATTTGAAATTCCTATTGGTGTTTCTTAGCAGTATTCCCCATAGTAATAAGGCTAATCCATTGACATTTCTTTTACTCAACTAGTCTCCTAAGATACATTATTTGTTTTTATTAGAAAAATAATACATACATGTTAAAATTCAGGAAACAAGTATCTGAGCCTACCATCAATGAAAATTCCTTTTCTTGTGCATATAGACACTTCACTATACTATATACACTATTGTATTCTTCCTTTCTCAACTACCTTAGCAAAAATATCTACATTTTGGTATACTACTCCTACTATTAATAATAACAGAAAAAACCTATATGGAATTTAATAATACAATTCATGTTGTTTTTCGTATTTTTGACATTTTAGTTTATTTTCTACATTATTTTTGACACTGTTTCACTCACTTTGTTCATCATTCATTTACTTAACAAATATTTACTGGGCTCCAACCATAGGCCAGGCACTGTTCTATGTTCTGGACACACTAAGGAAGTGAGATAAGTAGGACTCCAGCTTTCATTCTAGTAGGAAAAAATAGGAAATAAGGAAATTAGCTAAGCATGATAATTTCTATGAGGGAAACAAGCTTAAATAAATAGGTTAGAAACCTCTTTGAGGAGGTATTTTATGAGGAAAGACCTAGAAGAGGAGTGATCTCTCTCTTCAATCACGAATAAGCTTGGTAAAGAGCTTTCCCAGAAGGAAGGAGCCCTTGTGCGAAGCCTGAATTAGGAACAAGCTTGGTGAGCTTAGAAAAAGAAAGAAAAGGCCATGGAGACTGGTGCACAGTTAAATTCAGAGAAGCATAGCACCCAGGGAGAATCTAGAGGCAGATGGGAACCTAGAGTTTGACCCTAGGGAGGGTGAGAATTATTTTAACTACAGAGAGAAGGTACTAAAGAGTTTTAGTTTTAACATTTAAACACAAGATTAAATGTTATCACATCTCCCTTGTCTTTTTTTAAAAAGTTCTACTTATTAACATACTGCAGCACAGTTTGGGAAACATTGGTACAGAGGGTTGGTCCATTCTGACACTGAAATTCTAGTTTTAGATTCATAACCAATAAGATCACATGTTGCCCCCGAACTCTAGCTGATGATGCCTTTCTTCAACTAATTCATCAACTGACTGATTAACTCTTCTTGATGCCAGAGTTGGCTTCCTCTTCAAACCTTCAATCTCCATGACGTACAGTTCTCTTTGTCAGTAGAAAATGTGGCTCAGACAGTAAAGAAATTATTTGCAAAGCAGGAGACCCAGGTTTGATACCTCAGTCAGGAAGATTCCCCAGAGCAACTCACTCCAGTGTTCTTGCCCTGGAGAATTACATGGACAGAGAACCCTGGCGGGCTACAGTCCATGGGGTCGCAAAGAGTTGGACATGACTAAGGGATTAACACTTTCACTTTTTTCTATCATGAAGAGCATATGGGCAACTGAATATGAAACAGAATATCTTCAAAAGGAAATAACACGCCATTCTTCTGACTGGGCAAAAATATTTTGATGCGACAACTTAAAGTCAAGTAATATCTTAGTACTTTTAGACAGAGGTAGGCAAAGGGTACATGCTCTTTGTTTCAATTAGTTAGGAAATGCCACATGATAAAATGAGCATATAGGATTTCAAGAGCTTCCTGGATGAATGAATGGAAGATGCTGGGGTATTTAGGGTAGTAAGTTCCAAGCCCAAGTTACCGTTTTTGGAAACATTCAATAGTGGATGTAGATTTGAATATGAAGGGAATAAATAAATCCATTTCCACAAGAGGGGCGGATAGATGATGAATAGAGGCAAATGTCTGGAGTGGCCTGGTGAGCAGCTCTGAAGCCATTTGAACCTAATCTCTATTCTATAAACAAAAACTAACTAATGGTTGTTTGTACCCACACTATGGAAAATAGCTGGACAGTTAACAACTCAACAAAATTGATATAGTCTGATTTAAAATATAGGCTAGGATGTATTTCATTTAAAATGTTGTTGCACAACACAGGGAATATAGGCAATATTTTACATTAGTAATAACTGCAATTCAAGTTTATAAATGTAGTCACTTACCTAGAACCTGATATCCTTGAGTCTGAAGTCAAGGGGGCCTTAGGAAGCATTTCTACAAACAAGGCTAGAGGAAGAGATGGAATTCCAGCTGACCTATTTCAAATCCTAAAAGATGATGCTGTTAAGTGTTGCACTCAAGATATCAGCAAATTTGGACAACTCAGCAGTGGCCACAAGACTGGAAAAAGTCAGTTTTAGTTTCAACCACAAAGAAGGGCATACCAGACAACTTTACCTGTATCCTGAGAAACCTGTATGAAGGGCAAGAAGTAACAGACCCTCACAAGGAACAACTGACTGATTCAAAACTGGGTAAGGAGTACAAGAAGGCTGTATATTGCCACCTTGTTTATTTAACTTATATATGCCAGGATGGCTGAATCAAAAGCTGGAATCAAGATTTCCAGGATTGCTATCAACAACCTCAGATGTATAGATGATACTATACTAATAGCAGAAAGTGAAGAGGAACTAAAGAGCCTCTTGATGAAGGTGAAAGAGGAAAGTAAAAAATCTGGCTTAAAACTCAATATTCTAAAAAAGATTATGCCATCTGGTCCCATCACTTCATGGCAAATAGATGGGGAAAAAGTGGAAGCAGTAGCAGATTTTATTTTCTTGGGTTTGAAAATCACTGGAGAAGGTGACTGCAGTCATGAAATGAAAAGATGCTTGCTCCTTGGAAGTAAAGCTATAACCAACCTAGACAGCATATTAAAAAGCAGAGACATCACCTTGCCAACAAAGGTTCATATAGTAAAAGCTATGCTTTTTCCAGTAGTCATGTATGGGTGTGAGATTTGGGCCATAAAGAAGGCTGAGCAGGAAAGAACTGATGCTTTTGAATTGTGCTGCACGAGAAGACTCTTAAGTGTCCCTTTGCCTGCAAGGAGATGAAATGAGTCAATCCTAAAGGAAATCAACCTTGAATATTCTTTGGAAGGACTGATACTGAAGTTGAAGCTCCAATACTTTGGCCACTTGATGGGAAGAGCCAACTCACTGGAAAAGACTCAGATGCTGGGGAGATTGATGGCAAGAGGAAATCAGGGAGTCAGAGGATGAGATGGTTAGATATTATCACCAACTCAATGGACATCAATCTGAGCAAACTCTGGGAGATAGTGAAGGACAGGGAAGCCTGGCATGCTGTAGTCCATGGTATTGCAAAGAATCTGACATGACTTAGAGACTGAACAACAACAACCAAATAAATGAAGTATAACCTTAAAAAATTGTGAGTCATTATGTTGCATACCTGAAACTCTTATAATATAAATCAACTATACTTCAATAAAAATAAAGTGTTGATTATTTAGATTAATAAATTTACATTTTCTAAAGAGTCAGACATGACTGAGCAATTGAACAACAATACCAGTCATAATATGGATAGGAGGGGTTGCTGAATATTTATAATATAGGACTTACTTTTTTCATTGTGGATATGCTGAAGCAATTAGATGAAGAAAATGCCATTTTGAAAATGAACAAAGCTGGATTGACAAACACTAAAACCAAATCAGAATTTTCAAAATCTGAAAGTAAGTCTGAAAAGAATAATCACTTAATGGCCAAACATGAATTACAGGCAGTTTTCAAGGAAAATAAAGGAGACATATGATGTGAAGATCATTTGGTATTTGATTGGAAAGGTAGCATGCTCTTCAGAGGGTAACTGACACCTAATGTAAGGAATATTTGATCATACAAAGTGCAAGAGAGCATCCTTTTTTTAGACTAGATAAAACAGAGTCCCACTAAGATGTTTACTGAATAGGAAACCTTATCTTTTACCATAAAGTAGACTCTGAAATTCAACATGAGGAGATATGTGGCTATCAAAGGTGAGACGTAGCCTCCTAACAGTGCTGAGATACTACAACAGGGAAAGCAAACAATGATTTCAAACAGGAGCCCCAAAGGAGTCCAACATTTGGTTAATCTGAATGTGTCACCATTGTTAAGTTCTAAAATAGAAAGGTCAGCTTAAACATGAAAGAGTAAAACAATACTAGGATCTGTTCCTGAGTTTTTAATGTCCCCTTGAAAACTTAATTTGAAGAATGACATATGGAATTCGCACAGAACTGAGTTCTACAAAAGCACATTTCAACAGGTTATGGTAACAGAGACAATTAATTCCATAGACACTACCAATTCCCTTAGATGATCCCTTTGTTTTTAAAGATCTACATTTCCTGGTATCTCCATGACTATTTATAAATCACAACTGCAGGCACTTTGAATTGTAGGCATTGACTTTCAATTTAGCTACTAGTCACATAGACAACTCTCTATAGCATGTCATAGAGTGAGTAAAAACAGGAAATTATTCATATGTGCCTTGCGGAATAGAAAGAGAAACATGGTCTTTAAAAAAAACTGCTGCTACAATTATAAAAAAAATTATTACAGCTTCATTTTTAAAAATTGTCTCCATGAACCCTCATTTAACTCTGGTTTGCGAATCTCTTAAGCAGTGCCAGGTGGTTCAGCTAGTCTTTAATACAATGAAAAGTCATCATCCCAGGGAACAATGAAAACAAAAGAATCTGAGACAAAACCAAGAAGATAGGTTTTGTGGCAGTGACACAAGGTTGTGTTGCAGCACCATGGACTGACTAAAAAAAGGAATGATATTACTGGAGTGGGCCATAAATCTGACTGTAGTCTTTGATCCAACTGTGTACTTACCTTTAGACAGTTATCCAGACTTTATTTTTCCAGTTTGCTGATGAAGTATATCAGACACATTATCAAACTTGCTAAAGAAAAGATGCGCTATGGCAGGTTTCCAATTAGAGCACTTAAGAGAATGGCTTATCTAGCCAGTAAATTTTGAAGGGTATTCTAAAATAGAATTTTCCAAATGAGGTCTGAGAAAAATTAGTGTCTCTTAAAGCTCTGGGAGTTGGTGATGGAGAGGGAGGCCTGGCATGCTGTGATTCATGGGATTGCAAAGAGTTGAACACGACTGAGCGACTGAACTGAACTGAAATGAACTGAAGATATTAATATTTGACCTATAATAAAGAATTCCTCATCAAAGAGGTTTGGAAACAATGGATAAACTAAAGTAAACAACTAGTATTTTTTTAAAATTGTTGTATTAATATGTTAACATGGTATTCCTCAAAATTCTTTGGCTCTAAGATTATCTATTCCTCTCAAGCAAATTATTCATATCTTATATTACACTGCAGTTCAGGATCCCAGTTTGAGTAAAGCTGCTCTATAAACATATACATTCAAAGCCTCAGAATGTTTCATCAGAGGCTGGCATTTGGGAAACACTCTATTTCATACCCAGTTAGCCATCTGATCATTTCTGCAACCTTATTTCACACTTCACTACTAACAATTTTAAGCAAAATTTCCATGGGATACTCAAAATATGTACTATCAGTTGTCATATTTGTAATATTTTTAGTGGTTAATAGTCACTTATGATGTTACATAAGTATTACTGTTCCCTAAATTATTTTCTTCCTTTCTTTTTGATCTTCAAAGGCAATCTTACATGCTGCTGCTGCTGCTAAGTCGCTTCAGTCCTGTCCAACTCTGTGAGACCCCATAGACGGCAGCCCACCAGGCTCCCCTGTCCCTGTGATTCTCCAGGCAAGAACACTGGAGTGTAATCCACCACCACAATATTGTAAAGTTAAAAAAAAAAAAAAGAACACTGGAGTGGGTTGCCATTTCCTTCTCCAGTGGGTGAAAGTGAAAAGTGAAAGTGAAGCCTCTCAGTCCTGTCTGCCTCTTCACGACCCCATGGACTGCAGCCTACCAGGGTCGTCGGTCCAAAGGATTTTCCAGGCAAGAGGACTGGAGTGGGGTGCCCTTACCTTCTCAGAATCTTACATGGCATCTCTGCAAATAATTTTTATGAAAAATAAGTATTTTGAGGTTTATGCATAATATTTTTTTCAGCTTCTAGGATTTCTCATACTTGGAGTTAAGAGCCACAATCATAACATATAGAACATGTGGCTAACTTGCATAATAAATCATTACCTCATCAGGATCCAGTATTCTGGAATTAAGAAGAAAACCACGAATTTTACTGAATACTACTTTGTGGCTTTCAAATGATCAAGAATTCAAGGCTCAGATTAGCAGGTCTGCACACGAACACATTTTTTTCATTGGGAGGAAACAAGGAGCTGTTCTGGCTTTGAATAATTCAGTTAAAATTGCATTAAATTCAAGAAGCTTCAAGTAAATTCTATCTTACTAGTAGACACCATTTTCTCAATAGCAATTAATGCCATATCACTCAAGAAAAATGTTTTTAAGATAAATAGAAAAAATATATTAATGGTGTTGGTTTTGTCACTAAGTTGTGCTGGATTCTTTTGCAACCCCATGGACTGAAGCCCACTAGGCTCCTCTGTTCGTGGGATTTACCAAACAAGAATATTGCAATGGGTTGTCATTTCTGTCTCCAGAAAAAGCATATTGGGAAGAATCAAAATGAAAAGACAGAAATAAAGAATACAGAGGTAAAAAGAGCAGAAAGTCTAGGAATAATGGAAATACTTGCATGCTACTGTCAGTAAAAGAACTGATCAAAAAGACCGGTCATAATGTTAAATAAAGAAAATAAAGTAAAGGGAAATTACAACTAAAAGAGTCATTGCAAACTAAAATATTTTGATAAAAGATGTGTTTTTAAAGAATCTGTGAAAAGAAAAATGTGGCTTAATGTTAGGAGCAATCACATATAACATATTTAAACATATTTAAAAATATAATGAAATTATTTTTAAAAACCATTAAAATTAAGAGGATAAGGAAACAGGACCAGTAAGCATTCAAGTAAGGACAGTAAGGTAAAAAGGTGGGTAACTTCACTAGACCCCAGGAAAGAAAATGTCATAAAAACAATTTCCATAGGGGTTTGAGAATCATGTGCTATTATGTCTCAGGTGTTTCTAGTTCTGATTTCATCAGTTAAGTAATTAAGTCAAAGCAAATTACTGGATGAAGCCCAAGTAAACAAGGTCTCATGTATATCTTTGCAAACAACCAACTGTTATGGTCATCATTTATTCTTAAATACAGCCCATGAATGTTCCAGTTGTTGCATTTACACTTTAGAAAATCTAACATCATTGAAAGCAATGTAAGAAAATGGATCAGTTTTTGACACACAATAAAAATAGGAAAATGATCAACTTTAGACATCTGAGTACCTGATTTTGGGTGGTGGAGAAGGGCAAAATATCTCTGAGCAAGGACCTTCGAGCCCCAGAATGGCATTAACATAATACAAAATCCAACCTGTGTGAGAGTTTTCATCCACATGACAAAGATTGACCAAGTTCCTATGTTTTGCAAGGCATGGTGCTGAGAACTAGGGATTTACCTATGAATAAGACAAACAAGGTTCATGCCTTCATGTGGCTTATATTGGAACAAAGAAAGATAGAAAAAAGCAAACAAGGAAATTTCAGAGTATAGTCACTTCTCCAAAGGAAATAAACAAGGTGATATGACAGTAATAGGGGATGGTGATGGAAGGGGTAGAGATGGACTATTCTACAGTGATAGCTTTTGAGCTAAGAAATGAGTGATAAAAATGACAGTGTTACTTGAACTTCTATCTAGGGAAAGAATATTCTTGGCAGAGCAAACAGAAAGAGCTAAAGAGTACACTGGCTGTCATTTAATAAATGGTATAACAATACAAAATGGTAAACATTTCATTGAGGGGCTTATCAACTATATAACAGGTAAGAAGACTACCATTCATACCTTTTCCATCTTTAACTGAATCACAGAAGGATGTTAGAACTTATTTGGTCTAATGTCCTGCACCATATACTGCACACAGACAGTCATTGCTTTATTGCTTTAACATCTTTACTATTTAAGAGATCTCACTCAATTTTGAGGCATTTCAGGTAGTAGGAAGTTTTTTTCTTGATCTGAGCAGAAATTGGCTTTGCGTCACTCTCTATCATTGACTCTAATTCTGCCAATTCAAATATTCAAAGGCAAGTAGTATATTGCCCCTCAGTAGTCAGCTCTAGGACAGAGATCTTTCAATCACTATTTAGGGATCCAAGATGATTTAGATATTATTATTACTCTGGATAAACTTTAGTTTTCTTTAAATAGGTATACTTGATTTCATAAAATTATGGATGTGCAACATAATGATGCAATATTTTTATAGATCATATGGACCACAGCACGCCAGGATTCCCTGTCCTTCACCATCTCCTACAATTTGCTCAAACCCATGTCCATTGAGTCAGTGATGCCATCCAACCATCTTATCCTCTGTCATCCCCTTCTTCTCCTGCCTTCAATCTTTCCCAACATCAGGGTCTTTTCTAATGAATTGGCTCTGTGCAGTAGGTGGCCAAAGTATTGGAGCTTCAGCTTTAGCATCAATCCTTCCAATGAATACTCAAGGTTGATTTTCTTTAGGATTGACTGATCTGATCTCCTTTCAGTTCAAGGGACTCTCAAGAGTCTTTTCTAACACCACAGTTTAAAAGCATCAATTCTTTGTCACTCAGCCTTCTTTACGTTCCAACTCTCACATCCATACATGACTCCTGGAAAAATAATGGTTTTACTTCCCTTTGTTGCTTACCTATTTTATACTTAGCAGTTTGTGTCTCTTTTTAAAATTTAAATTAATTTATTTTGGTTGGAGGATAATAACTTTACAATATTGTGATGTCTTTTGCCATACAACAACATGGACTGGCCATAGGTATACATGTGTCCCACCCATCCTGAATGCCCCTCCCCCTCCCTCCCCACCCTATCCCTCTGGGTTGTCCCAGAGCACCAGCTATGGGTGCCCTTTCACTAAGCATAATTTCTAGGACCGTCCACATTGTTGCAAGTGGCAGAATTTCATTCTTATTACCTTGAAATATACCACATCTTTGTTATCTATTCACCTGTTGATGAACACTATTATAAATAATGCTGTTATTAACTTCTCAGGTGGTGCTAGGGATTAAGAATCTGCCTGCTAATGTAGGAGATGTAACAGACTGGAGTTTGATCCCTTAGTAGGGACGATCCCCTGGAGTAGGGCATCTCATCCTCTGTCGTCCCCTTCTCCTCCTGCCCTCAATCTTTCCCAGCATCAGGGTCTTTTCCAATGAGTCAGCTCTTCGCATCAGGTGGCCAAAATATTGGAGTTTCAGCTTCAGCATCAGTCCTTCTAATGAATATTCAGGACTGATTTCCTTTAGGATGCACTGGTTGGATCTCCTTGCATTCCAAGGGACTCTCCAGAGTCTTCTCCAACACCATGGTTCAAGAGCATCAGTTCTTCAGTGCTCAGCTTTCTTTATAGTCCAACTCTCACATCCATACATGACTACTGGAAAAACCATAGCTTTGTCTAGACGGACCTTTGTTGGCAAAGTAATGTCTCTGCTTTTTAATATGCTATCTAGGTTGCTCACAATTTGAACACAATTTTGGAAACTGAAACAATGTCATAAAGATAGCTATTCACAGCTTTATTAGAGGCAGACTCCATCTCTGTCTTGCTCACTTCTTCTGTGTGTGTGTTTCTGTGCATGTGTCTGTGATGCTAATGGTGATTCATAAGGTATATTTTGTAACTGATTTATACAAGTAAGTTACAGAAGGCTGATGAAGGAGGATAATAGTAGCTATATAGCACTGCAGGTATTTTGACATAAGGAACCCGATCTTTCATACCATTTATTCCAAGTCTTTCTTAATAAAAATAGTCTCGGAGGTAGTTCCAAATCAGGGAAATAAAAAAAGGAATGCTTGAAATTTAATTTGATTATTTTGCATGAAAAGAAAGTTCTATACAGTTTAAGTTGTTGCCTAACAGCATAAATATGTGGGTACACATGTACACACATCTCTGGATCAATCACTTACTGTGTTGTGATGTTGTCTTTTACAATAAAAGCAATTTTTATAAGCAAAATGTAGCAACATGCTAATACTTCTTTTTTCTTTTTTTTACTTTCATTAACGTGCACAAACAATAAGAAACTTTATAATTTAGAGGGACAAGTTGTATACATTATCATGTCAAAGCAAGACAATGCAAGATTATTTGTGGAATACTAATCACCACCAGCCTGGGAAACTCCTTTAGTAAAGAGCTTCTATTCTCAAGTAACCAGATGTATTTATCCGGGCCTGAAAGCACAGATGGTGTACAGCTGTCAGACAGCTGTCTTTGTTGAAGTTCTTTAAAAGAAGTTTTCAGTATCTATTAAATGGAAAGTAATTTTCCTAGAGGCTGAGAGAAAAGGGACATAGAAATATACCACTGAAAATTAACTTGAACGTTGAGAGTAATAAAAATAAGTTTCTCAAATAAGCAGTATATCCCTAAAATTTATATTGTTTCCTTCCCTTTCCTCCCTCAATAAATATTTATTTAATATGTTAGTGCTAGGCATTATACTAGAAGCAGGCGATTCAAAGACATATGAGGTAGTCCCTGATCTCTAGGACTTCACAGTTTATTAGAGGAAATAGTTAATAAAGGTAAGAAAGTGCAATACCATATAATATATTCTATAGTTAGCAAAAATATTATATCTAGTGGTGGTACAAAGGAAGGAGTGTCCAGTTATGCTTTGGCTGTCAAAGATGGCCTCACAGAACGGAGATTCAGGAGCTGAGTCTTAAAAACAATAGATATTAGTTAAGTCTAGTGTTTATTCTAGGCAGCGGACTAGCATGTGCAAAGGTACTTAAAGGAACATGGCTCATTGAATAGATATATACTGGTGTCTTAGAGACTGATAGGAGCTGAGACTGATGAGGTTAATAAGGGTTATATTAAGGTGAACGCAAACAGCAGTGATCGTGTGAAAGGTTTGCAATCATCACTGTGGTAAAGGTGGTAAAGGTTTGCAATGGCAGCCACTGCCAACAGGAGAGGGGAATAATTAAGAATATATACAAGGATTTTTAAATGATGTGCGAAGGGTTCAGTTGCAGTCTTTAGAAACCACAATTTTCTAGTATTAACAGTCTCCACAGTTGTGTCATTTGTTCCAGGAACATTCAGCCATTCTGGTAAGAGGAACACACAGTTCCATAATTTGGAGAATAAGACCATTAAAAACGAAAATTGAATCTTAATTAGAAATATATCAAACACTCTCCCAAAGTAATTCAAATTCCAAAAATAATTTTAAGAGTACTGAAAGCTCTGAGTACTTAAGCACAAAATGAATAAATTAGACTAAAGGAGGCAGGGTGTCTATTTGTGCTTTTGTTTTGCTTTATATAGCCAAAAGTACTTGAATATGGTTGTTCTCAATTTATTCCCTTCCTAGTGAGGAAGACAGTAAAGATACATTCCATATAATTATTATTCCCAGCATCATATGCATCCTTTTAACATGGCAATTACCATACCAGATTGCAACTGCCTCACCAGATTGTGAGCTCTCTGCAGGGACCAACTCTCATTCAGATTTGCACTCTCAGCACCTTGATCAGTATCTACCTCACAGAAGACACCTAAAAACCTTCTGTTGGATTGATCAATTTACATTTGAATAACATGCAGCATGGAATAAACAGTTTCCCCAAGACAGCACAGCTAGTTTGAGTTATAATGTGCAGTCCACGCATGAAGACCAGAGGTCTCAGTTTCTGTGAGGCAATATTTGGCTTTATTTTAAGACAGATAAAGACATGAAAGTAAGTTAAATGTCCATTGACAGAAGAATGGGTAAAGAAGATGTGATACACACACACACACACACACACACACACACACACACACACATACACACACACACAGGAATATTACTAGGACCAAAAAAAAAAAAAGAAATAATGTTATTTGCGGCAATATAGATGGACCCAGAGGTTATCATTCTAAGTGAAGTAAGTCAGGCAGAGGAAGACAAATATATTCCATGTAGAATATAAAAAAAAAGATACAAATGAAACTATTTACAAGACACACAGATTCAAAAACAAACTTGGGGTTACCAAAGGGGAAACGTTGGGGAGAAGGATAAATTGGAAGATTGGAATTGACATATACACACTATGGTATATAAAATAGATAACCAGCAAGGACATACTGTGTAGCACAGGAAACTCTACTTAATATTTTTATATATATATATATATATATAAATATCCTTTTTGATATCTTTTTCTCCATATAGATTATTGTTAATATGTCCATCCCAAGCTCCTAATTTTTCCCTCCCTTCAACATTTGCCCTTTGGTAACCACAAGTTTGTTTTTGAAGTCTGTGAGTTTGTTTCTGTCTTTTAAATATGTAAGGGAATCACAATGCTGTACACCTAAAAATAACATAATACTGTAAATCCAGTACACTCCAATAAAATTTTAAAAAGAGAAATCTTTAGATATAAAACCATGTATTTTCAAAATAAAGTATAACATTAAAGTTACATATGACTCCTAAAAATAGAATTATAGAGTGGGAGGGAAATAAATATCACCATTACATTTTAATTATCAGTATAAGGGGAAAAAGAATGTAGAACAATTTGACAAAAAGAAATCTGAGATTATTAATAACAATATTTTCAAAATACTAGTAGTTAAAAAATTAAACATGTTTTCCTTTTCCTTCTCGTCTTCTTTATCTGGCAAGCTTCTTCTTTGCCTTCTATTGGTGGCTCTTGAATGTGTTTCCAGACATGATAAAGAGTCTAATTCCAATTTTATGTGTAACCAATGATAGATTAAGCTGCACCGCTCTTTTATTTCTCTTTTTGGCCCCACATAAGCGTGAGATGATAAGAAAGGCCTGGCTGCTCCTTCCCATGGTGCTGACAGGGAGCTTCAAACCATGTAAGTCACAGCCAGGGTAGTAAACCCTACCAACCACCAAAAAACCCAACGTCACTTTCCTTTCCCTTTACCCAAGCCATTTCAGACTAGCTTGGGAGCCAGCTCTACCCTCTCCCAGAAAACCCCATTATGTCAGTAATAAACCTTTTCAAGCCTCTTAGTAAGTGTATGGTATCATCAGACATCAATATTCTGGGTGGAGGAAAGGATCCCACCCCTTGCAGGGCAATAATGAAGCAACCAGCAATGTGAGTAGGATGTTGAAGCAACAGCTATCACCACCTGGGGGTCTTTCTTCTCGTGCTTTTGCTTTGCTGTCTGTTGGCTAGGGTACACTTTGAGGTGTGCTGCTGCCTGCTGGCCAGCTTATGCTATGAGTTGTGCTGCACTATACTTTCATCATAGGGGACAGGACTGAAAAAGTAAGAAGTCAAGAGATAGCTAGAGTAACAGGCAAGTTTGGTTTTAGAGTACAAAATGAAGCAGGGCAAAGGCTAACAGAGTTTTGCCAAGAGAATGCGCTGGTCACAGCAAACACCCTCTTCCAACAACACAAGAGACGACTCTACATATGGACATTACCAGATGGTCAACACCAAAATCAGATTGATTATTTTGTTTGTAGCCGAAGATGGAGAAGCTCTATACAGTCTGCAAAAACAAGACTGGGAGCTGACTGTGGCTGAAATCATGAACTCCTTATTGCCAAATTCAGACTGAAATTGAGGAAAGTATGGAAAACCACTAGGCCATTCAGGTATAACCTAAATCAAATTGCTCACAATTATACAGTGAAAGTGACAAATAGATTCAAGGGATTCGATCTGATAGACAGAGTGCCTGAAGAAGTATGCATGAAAGTTTGTAACATTGCACAGGAGAAGGAAGAAATGACTGTGGCTTAGAATGGTCTAGGGAAATGTTATGAAGATAATTAGAATTGAATTCATCCCTGGATTCTGGGCAGGATATGTAGAATGGGGCACACTCAAAACCATCCCCAAGAAAAAGAAATGCAAAAAGGCAAAATGGCTGTATGAGGAGGCCTTACAAATAGTTGAGAAAAAAAGAGAAGCAAAAAACAAAGGAGAAAATGAAAGATATACCAATGTGAATGCAGAGTTGCAGAGAATACAAAGGAGAGATAAGAAAACCTTTTTAAGTGAATAACACAAAGAAATAGAGTAAGACAAAAGAATGGGAAAGACTACAGATCTCTTCAAGAAATTTAAAGATACCAAGGGAAAATTTCATGCAAAGATAGGCTCAATAAAGGACAAAAACGGTATGGACCTAACAGAAGCAGATCTTAAGAAGAGGTGGCAAGAATACATAGAAGAACTACACAAAAAAAGATCTCAATGACCCAGATAACCACAATGGTGTGATCACTCACCTAGAGTCAGACATTCTGGATGCAAAGTCAAGTGGGCCTTAGGAAGCATCACTAGGAACAAACCTAGTGGAGGTGATGGAATTCCAGCTGCTAAATCCTAAAAGTTGCTGCTGCTAAAGTACTGCACTCAACATGTCAGTAAATTTGGAAAACTCAGCAGTGACCACAGGACTGCTTTTCATTCTAATCCCAAAGAAGAGCAATGCCAAAGAATGTTCAAACTACCACACAATTGCACTCATTTCACATGCTAGCAAAGTAATGCTTAAAGTCCTTCAAGCTCGGCTTCAACAGTACTTGAACAGAGAAAATATTAAAATTATGGACTCTATCCTATAAACAATTGGCATATATTTTGCTTTCATAGATTTGGTTAATATATTCAATATCCTCTCAGCTGTGTTTTGTCTTCACCTTCAAACTGATACAATATATATTCTCTGGCTACTCATTGGGCATAACTGAATAGATCTGTTATGAAACATAGTATTTGACAGAAAGATCTTATCTGCATCCAACTTTTTCCAGAAGTACAGGTATGATATTACATATCTGAGAACCCTAGAGTAGGGGCTGGCCATGCCACAAAGACCAGCCATATCACGTAGGATGTGTCCTCTGTGTCATGTAGTATCTGTTGATCTAAAGACTGAATTCAGCCACATGGGCAATCAACAAACCAATCATGTCTATGTAATCTAGCCTCAATAAAGACACCAAGGCTGGACACCAAGGCTCAGGTGAGCTTCCTGAACTGGCAATACTTTGTGTGTAACTAGAAGGGTTAATGAGGACACTGGAAGCTTCACGTTCAGAACCCTCTCTGACTTTGCTCTATGGGTCTCTTTCTTTGGTTCATAATAATTTGTATACTTTTCCTATGATAAAGGATATATAATGAATATAAATAAATTATAAAATTAACAAAATAGGAATAAGAAAAAATAAGCTAAAACACAAGTCTAAAGTCAGTACAGTTGCAGTTGCTAGTTGCATAATTTGGTTTGGTGTATTGTGTCATGACAGTGATGCATATTTGTATAAAATTTCATAATTTATGAAGTTATTTTATTATAAAATCTTATTTGTAATCTCACTTACCCTTTATGCCTACTTGTGGCGAAAGTATTTTTCATAGCCCCAATCTATATTTGAGTAAATTTAAGTTCAGAAATACTGAGTGGTTTATAAAAGGTCTCTGGCAGTACCAGGATTGGAAGCCACGTCTTCTGATAAAAGTTCACATTAATTATTCTGACACACTCAGGTCTTCTCCTGCTCTCGCTTCTCTCTTTAAATGATATCTCTCTGAGTATTTCATTTTAATAATCAGATGGATAGAAACTGATAGCTCTGATCCAGTGTATGACAAGATCATGTTTCCCACTCCATCCAATAAAGGAAGTAGATCAGATGGTCTCTAAGGTACTGTTATACTTTGAAAGTGTGTGTTGTTAGAAGTAGTTGCTAGGTGGACACACATGATCTGGTCTACGAAATAACTCCCCAACTTGTCTTTAGAAGATTTACTGTAAATGGGAGAATTGTGGTAGCAAATGCAAAGACTGATAAATCAGTTTCTGCTCATCTAAGCTCTAAAATCTGAAATTATTATTTGTATTTTTGAGACACAGTAAGAGGTACCAAGTGTGCCCCATTCTATGTATCCTGCCCAGTATCCAGGGAGGGATGAATTCAATTCTAATTATCTTCATAACACTTCCCTAGACCATTCTACGCCACAGTCATTTCTTCCTTCTCTCACTTCCATCAGTACTTACCTATTCCACTCATTTTAACTGTTACTCATATACAGCATTATTTTTCTTATTTAGTAGTATCTCATAAAATAGCTGGTCAAAAAATATATGTTGCATTTTGCCTACTTAGTGGATTGAATCCTCTTAAGATATTATGTGTCAGTTTTAATTCTCCTTATCTTAGAATTTTCTTCCTAGTTCCCATTCACAACTGCATGTCATTGATTACTCAGTCACATTTCCAACTATTGCTTACTCTTTTTAATTGGTTGAGGTGTGGAGGGCATATAACCATATAAACTCTCTGTAAAAACCATATAACTTCTCTGTAAAAATGCTGGGTAAACATAAATAATACAATATAAATTGTATCATTCTCTTCAAAAAATCCAAAGCAAGCTGGATTTAACCAGAACTAAACCAAGCTCTTATCATGGTCTATGAGCCCTGGTACGGTTTACCCTCTACTTATCCTTTAAGCTTCCTTATGCTTCATTCTTTCACTCTTCCTTTCTTTGCTCCAGCTATACTTGAATTCCTTCATCTGTTCAGATTTGCCATGGTCTCTCCAATACAGGCTCTTGTGCATCTCATTCCTTTGGTTTGGAATTCTCTTACCAATTCCCTCCTTTATCTATTTAAGTCCTACTCTTTCTTCAGATCTCTGCCTTATCATCACTTATTCAAGAAACCCTCATTCATTGCACAACTGAGTTAAGGTATCCTTTCATATGCTTTCATGTCATCATATTTATCTCTTTTTTAAAAAATCAATTTGTTTCTTTTAAGTGGAGACTAATTACTTTACAATATTGTAGTGGTTTTTGCCATACATTGACATGAATCAGCCATGGGTGTACATGTGTTCCCCATCCTGAACCGCGGTCCCACCATCCTCCCTCTCCCATCCCTCACGGTCATCCATCCCAGTCATACAGCCCTGAGCACCCTGTATCAGGCATTGAACATGGACTGGTGATCTGTTTCACATATGATAATATACGTGTTTCAATGCTATTCTCTCAAACCATCCCATCCTTGCCTTCTCCCACACAGTCCAAAAGACTGTTCTTTACATCTGTGTCTCTTGTGCTGTCTCGCATATAGGGCCATTTTTACCGTCTTTCCAAATTCCATATCTATGTGTTAATACACTGTATTGGTGTTTTTCTTTCTGCCTTACTTGTCTCTGTTTAATAGGCTCCAGTTTCATCCACCTCATTAAAACTGATTCAAATGCATTCTTTTTAATGGCTGACTAATATTCCATTCTATATATATATGTACTACAGCTTTCTTATCCGTTTGTCTGCTGATAGGACATCTAGGTTGCTTCCATGTCCTAGCTATTGTATATTTGTCTCTTTTGCACCATGTAACACAATTGTAAAATTTACATTTATTGGTGATTTCTGATGTTTCTGTGTGGGTGTGTTAGTTGTTCAGTCATGTCTGACTCTTCGCAACCCCATCGACTATAGCCCACTAGACTCCTCTGTCCATGGAATTGTCCAGGCAAGAATAATGGAGTGGGTTTCCCTTCCCTTCTCCAGGGGATATTCCTGACCCAGGGATCGAACTTGGGTGTCCCACATTGCAGGCAGAGTCTTTACCATCTGAGCCACCAGGGAAGCCCTCGGATGTCTATCTTTTCTACTAAATCATCATAAACTCCACAACAGTGGGATTCATTGGCTTTGTGTCTCCCCCATACCACCTTATCTCCAGTGAATAGCACAGTGCCTTGCATATTAAGCATTCAACAAATACTTTTTGGATGAATAAATATATACTTCCAAGAAAATACAAATAACTTAGTTGATAATCCCAATATTAAATACTCTCTCCTGGACTGTATCTCAGTTGGTAAAGAATCTGCCAGCAACGTAGGAGATCTGGGTCCAATCCCTGGGACGGAAAGATCCCCTGGAGAAGGAAATGGCAGCCCACTCTAGTATTCTTGCCTGGAGAACCCCATGGACAGAGGAGCCTGGCAGGCTACAATCCATGGGGTCACAAGAGTTGGAAACAACTTAGCAACTAAGCCACCTGTTTCATAAAACCAGTCAAGACTATTCATTTAGAAAATATTGTCACCACAGGCATGCCCTAAAATCAATAATAAATTATCCTTCTTTACTATATAGAGCAAAATTGAAGTATAGAGTGATTAGGTGAGTTCTTCAAAGAAGAACAAGGTTTCAAATTCGGATATCTTGATTACTTATCCAGTGTTTCTTCTACTATAACACAAAAGGTAGATGGTACCATAGGAAAATCATGGATTATCACCTCAGGTAACCTGAGCTTAAATTGTTTTATTTACTATGGGACAATGGGTAAAATACTTAACTTCTCCAAGCCTGTTTCTATCTACATTTGAAAATAATATCTGCCATATGGGCTTTTTTTTGTGACAATAAAAAAAATTTAGAGAGCCCCAGTATCATGCGTGGCACATGGCAGGTAGTCAATAAATGGTAGAACATGTTGTAACCTAACTTTTAGTTTGTCCATCTTAAAATTCAAGCTTCTGTGTATTGTGTTTTCCTATATCAGAGCATATTATATAACAAGGCAAACACATGCATGTAAATAATTTAGAACACCTATTTGTCATTTACAGAGTTTTTAGTCATTTTACACATACAGCATGTCTTGATCAGTCCTGTCTAAACTAGAGTACAAGCAGGGACCACTGCGGCTTAATTTTAGCCAGTATCTTGGGCATGTGGTTGCTTAATTAAAGCATTTTGTGTTGTGACAAGTTTAATAGCACAACACATTCTTAATTGCTGCAATGAGTTTGACTTTAACCAAAGAAACAAACTAACATGGAAGCTCCTACCTGGGAAATAGTGAAAGGTTTTTTTTTTAGTTTAGTAGCTTTGTCTCACTTTTCTAAGCAAGAGAGGGTAAAAACTTAAATTTATCTTGGAAAGGCATTTTGAAAAATAGAAGATAATATTCACTCAGCTTTAAAATAGCCAGTGGCTCAGTGTAACAGCATAATAATAAAGAAATTTAATTTCATTCATACCTATTCACACAATTAACAGGTATTTGAGTACCTTCTCTGTGCCAAGCACTATAGATTCAATAGAGAGCAAAAGCAGACATGGATGGTTCCCTTGAGTGCAGTGGAGTAGACTGTCTACAGATAACTAGCCAGGCCCCTTCACAGGTAGAGAAGGCCAAAGTGCTTCTTAATTTCAAGGTTGCTGAAGCTTCTACACTTCTAGTAGCTCGGATTCAGAAGAGAATTTTACATTAAAGTGAGTTGGTTCAGGGCATATCTCAGGAGAATTAGGATATTTCAGAAAGCCTTGTTAAATAACTCCTCACCTCCAAGCAGTCCCAGAATAGGACAGCCCAAAGTCATTAGGTTGTTGAGATAAAAAATCTCTGAACCAAGAACAGAAATAGGGAACTAGGTTCTCAGTTCTAGTTATGCGACACTTTATGAATTTAGGCAAGTTACTTACCTCTGATCCTCAGTTTCCTAATCTATTAGATAATATTCCAGCTCAAACAATAACAACAAGTTCAATAACAAAGATTCCATGACAATATTTTAATGAGCAGCAGGGTAGTCTAGATTTCTAAGCCAATTTGGTAGATATCCATTGTAAACTTATAAACCATACGACATAGTATTAAACACTGCACATTTATTTTGGTAACAGATTTAAATAACTTTTATATAACCCAAAGTTTGGAAGGCATACTAAGAGACCATTTAGTTACATGGAAATCATTCCCATTAGTCAATTATGTTAGATGATTGCCTATCCTAATTCATGAAGCTTCTCTCAGGAGTGAGATTCAGCCATTTCCCTTGGTTGACTCACAAAGTAACTAATAAATTTCATTACTAACCATTTCTTCCTTCTGTGTAACCTAGAATTCTGAATATAATTAAAGTGTTTTTCTTTTGGCTTTGTCCTTGGGAGACAAAGAACTGGTGGTTGACATTCTCTTGTAACAATATTTCATAGATGTGGGGACAATTTTTAAATAACAACCTCAGGCTTCTCAATAAACTAAGTAACTCCTTGTTTCCAAATCTGATTTCTAGGATCCTTTGAGTAATACATTTCAAAAAAAATTAGAAATATGGTCTATTTCATATAAATGAAATATTAGAAAGTAAAGCACATACTCTCTCAAATATAAATTAAAATAGTCATGATAGTGTGTTCAGTCTTTCAGTCATGTCCAACTCTTTGTGACCCCATGGATTGTACCCCACCAGGAGTCTCTGTCCATGGAATCTTCCAGGCAAGAGGTTGCCATTCCCTACTCTAGAGGATGTTCCCAACCCTGGGACTGAATCCATGTCTCTTGTGTCTCCTGCATTGGCAAGCGAATTCTTTACCACTGCGCACAGTAGTGATTAAGTGCAACATAATTCAGTGACATCAGGTATCAGGCATGACAGGTGAACCATTTTTCTAAAGTAAGTTTTGATAAAAAGTCATCCTTTGAATAACCTATTTCAAACGTTAAAAAACCAAAGTACATTTTAATACAGAGAATGTTCACAGAAAGGTTGGTATGGGTGCATCTCAGAAATCTAAGTCTCTGCATCATCTATATATAATTAATTCAGTCACCCACAAAAATGTTAACATACCAAAGGAAAAAAACAACTACTATTGAATCTTTTCTTTGATCACTGAAGTTTGCTTTATTCAGGTCTTTAAATATAGGTGGTTGGTGCTCAATCATGTAGAACCTTATATTTGTAGACCTAGCACCTTTCTACAAGATATCATGGTAATCAGGCATAGAATAAAGAACTTAAAACAATTAAAACACAGTGTGGCCAGGTAGGTGTTAGGCCAAAACCAAGGGATTTGACATTGCACAAGTTTTCTTTTAGTATTCTGTGACCTTTCTGCATGATTTTCTTTGTTATTTATGAATTTAGGTGAAACAGAGAAAACCAGCACAGATATTGCCAGACAGTCATTGGCAAGTGTATGTTATATATAGTCTGTCAATGAGTTGAAATAGGCCCAACATTTGTGGTCATAAAAGCTGTTCGAAATGTTTCTGGAAATGACTTGCCTAAGGTCTTACACATGTTGAGAGGCAAGCTAGGGTGTCTTCCTGACTCTAAAGCCAATCTAATACTCTTAACAAAACACTTTTTAATGTTTAAAATTTATAACACTTCACAAGGATAATACAACAAATAGGTACATCCCTACTACTCAACTTAAGAAACAAAACACTGTCAATACAGCTAAATTTCTATGGTGTGCTTTATCCCTGACCATTTCACCCTTCATTGTGGCAAAATTAAATGCCACCTAAAATTTCTTGCTTATCATCTTGATGCCCTTCTATGTACACTTCTAAATGCATGTGTGCTAAGTGGCTTCAGTTGTGTCTGACACTTTATGACTCTATGGACTGCAGCCCACCAGGATCCTCTGTCCATGGCTTTCTTCAGGCAAGAATACTGCAGTGGATTGCCATGCCCTCCACCAGGTGATCTTCCTGACCCAGGTATTGAACAAACGTCTCTTAAGTCTCCTGGACTGGCAGGTGGATTCTTTGCCACTAGCACTACCTGGGAACTGTGGTGTTGGAGAAGCCTCTTTAGAGTCCCTTGGACTGCAAGGAGATCAAGCCAGTCAGTCCTAAAGAAAATCAATCCTGAATATTCATTGGAAGCACTGATGCTGAAGCTCAAGCTCAAGCTCCAATACTTTGGCCACTTGATGAGAAGGGCTGACTTATTAGAAAAGACCCTGATGCTGGGAAAGACTGAAGGCAGGAGAAGACGGGGAAGACAGAGGATGACATGGTTGGATGGCATCACCAACTGGATGAATGTGAGTTTGAGCAAGCTATGGGAGTTCGTGATGGACAGGGAAGCCTGACGTGCTGCAGTCCATGCAGTCACAAAGAGTCGGACACGACTGAGTGACTGAACTGAACCACCTTTGGGAAGACTTCTAATATTATGTATATATACATATATATAAACATATACACACATATATTTGTATTTAAGTAATATATACATTTGGGATTTTTTAAACTTTATATAAACTGTTCCATTGTATACATATATTAGTCTGCAGTCTCCTCTGTTCTGTTCAGCACTGTTTGTGATATTCATCTATATTGATTCATGTAGCTCTAGTTTATTCCTTTTCCTCTAATGTATATTATTCTACTGTATAAATATACTCTAATTTATTTATCCATTCTCTTGTTCGCTGAGATTTAAGCTGTTTCCAATTTCTTGCTATTATAAACAATGCGCATTTAAAATACAATGAACCCCTAAGGATTTCAACCAAAGATTTTGTATTACTAAAGTATGTATTTAGTGGGAGAAAAAAAAACATGTGTGTAAATGGACCATGTAGTTCAAACCCATGTTTTTCAAGGGTCAAGTGTATATTAATGTGCATGTCTCCTGACTTATCATGAAAAGAATCTCTAGGAATTCACCTAGAAGAAGAAATGCTGGGTCATATATTATACATATATTCAACTTTAAAAAATATTGCCATATTGTTCTCCAAAGGGGTTGACCTATTTACACTCCTTCCAGCAATGCAGAAAATGTCTCAGTGTTCAACATTCTGGCCAAAAATTGGAATTGTCAGACAAGGTAACTTTTGCAAATTTGATGGCATGAAAAGTTAACTTGAATTTGAACTTGTATTTTCCTGATTACTAGTAAGAATGATCATATAGGTTATCTCTTCTGTAAACTGCCTGTTTTAATTTTTTAATTATCACACATTAAAATGGACCTTTTTGATGTACAGCCTCATAAATTCTAATACACATATAGATTCGTGTACCCATCACCATAATCTGATACACAACAGTTCAATTATTCCCAAAACACTTTTTCAGGCTTCCCATTTGTACTCACATCCGCCCCCACTCTAATTCTTGGCAACCATTAATCTCTTCTCCATCATTAAAGTGAAACCATTTTTCCAACGGGTGTCTTTTATTTTTAACCAAATTTAGAAATCCTTTATATATTCTGGGTAACAATCCTTTGTCTGTTGCCTGTGCTACAAATATCTTCTCCCAATTTGTACGCTACCTTTTCACATTATAATAATGTCTTCTGATGAACAGAAATTCAAAATTTTAATGTGTCAAATTGATCAACTTTTTATGTTATGGTTGAACACTGGTTTATCTCAAGAATTTCCATACTCCAAGGTCATAAACACATTTTTCTATAATTTTACCTAAGCCTTTTAAAGTATTGTTTTAGTACTTTTTTTCATTGCACAACAGTTATTTGTTTCAAGGAACATACTAAATGCAGGGAACACTCTTCATTCTACTGAGATGTTGGGCTTGTTCTGGCCAGAAAGGCACACATCATAAATTTAGCTAACAGACACTCCTTTCTAATCTAGAATGGTGCATGATCTTTTAAGTGATTAAAAAAAAAAAGAGTATCCACAATACTCTCCGGTGCAATATGGCTCTGACATTGATAAATGTGCAGGGGTCATGGTAAATATGATACTTTGAGTCTCTTTAAGGGTAACTTCTCAAATGTACTTTGCTTCAAGGAACAGCAAGAGTTTGATAACTGAATGAATCCTAAGAACAAAATTTACTTTCCTAAAAAGTAGAGAAATTTCCTCGTATTTTAAGTAAAAAATATGTAGTGGATTAAGATGGATTAAGATGGTTATTATCATAACATATCAGTGGCTGATAGAACTTGGGACATTGCTTTTCCTTTGTGTACTTTTCTCAGTTCCTTTCCATTATTGACCATCCTCTAGGCTCTTTGGAACTTCCCTTGTGGCTCAAATGGTAAAGTGTCTGCCTGCAGTGCAGGAGACTTGGGTTCGATCCCTGGGTGGGAAGATCCCTTGGAGAAGGAAATGGCAACCCACCTCAGTATTCCTGCCTGAAAAAGTCTCATGGACAGAGGAGCCTGGTCAGGCTACAGTCCATGGGGTCACAAAGAGTCGGACACGACTGAGCAAATTCACTTTTTCTAGGCTCTCTTAGAACAATGAAATTTTTTTCCATGCCGGGGAACCCACAGATAAAACAGACAGCATCCAAACTTTTTGGAATTGTTATGATGTCTTTTGGTGCTTAACAAAATTATTACAGTCTACCAAAAGTTCTTAAGACCTTCCACATCAAGCACTCTAGCTTAAAAGCTGCTAATGAGATATCAAGTTGTTGTTATTGATTTAGGGAAAAAGTAGTAAAAATAAAATATACATGTTCTTTGGCCCAGAGCTTCTACTTATTCAGTTCAGTCGCTCAGTCATGTCTGACTCTTTGCAACCCCATGGACTGCAGTACTCCAGGACTCCCTGTCCATTACCAAATCCCAGAGTTTACTTAAACTCATGTCCATTGAGTCGGTGATGCCATCCAATCATCTCACCCCCTGTTGTCCCCTTCTTCTCCCACCTTCAATCTTTCCCAGCATCAGGGTCTTATCCAATGAGTCAGTTCTTTGCATCAGGTGGCCAAAGTATTGAAGCTTCAGCTTCAGCATCAGTCCTTCCATTGAATATTCAGGACTGATTTCCTTCAGGATTGACTGGTTGGATCTCCATGCTGTCCAAGGGCCTCTCCAGAGTCTTTTCCAATACCACAGTTCAAAAGCATCAATTCTTCACCGCTCAGCTTTCTTTGTAGTCCAATGCTCACATCCATACACGACTACTGGAAAAACCATAGCTCTGACTAGATGGACCTTTGTTGGGAGAGTAATGTCTCTGTGCTTTAATAGGCTGTCTAAGTTGGTCATAACTTTTCTTCCAATGAGAACAGTATGAATTTATCCTCAGGGAATAATTACTTATGAAAGGATTTAGCTATAATTATGTTTATTGTACAATTGTTTCAAAGATGAAAAACATGCAAACAATTCTGATGCCTAACAGGAATGGGTTACTAAATATGTCAGAGTACATCCATATGATAGAACATTAAACAGCCCCCTTCTGAACTTCATAGTTTCACATCCAACTGCCTACTCAACAGGTCCACCTGTCCATCCATGGGTGAGCTTCTGATCATCCTTTCTCAAACCAAGTCCTTATCTAAGAGTTGGGTGTTCTGTTACTTGTAGTAAAAGAGATCTTAATTGGTAAAGATGACATGATATGGTAGGATGCAGAATATAAAATAAAACTTTATCAGAAGGTTTCTGCCATCTTAATTGGGTTCCCTTTCAAACTACGGATATGCTTTTACTTTGTAGACCAAATGTAGCACTGAAAAACTGAATTAATCAAATTTTTATAAAATTAGAGGTTGACTATTGGCACACCTTATAATTTCATACAACATAATTTTCATTGGTGCCTCAACTTCAAATGGATATCAATTGTCTGCATCTTCTCCTTCTTGTGGTGGATAAAAAGATTTTTAGCACCTGATTTCCTAGGATCAAATCCCAGTTCTCTCACTTATAAGCTCAGTGCCTTAGACACATTACCTTTGTGTAACTCAGATTACTTTTTTACTTAAAAATTGTAATAATATAGTTTCCACTTGGGAATTCCCTAGCAGTCCAATTAAGACTTCACCTTCCAATGTGAGGAGTGCAGGTTCAATCCCTGGTCGGTGAAGCTAAGATCCCCACATGCCTCGTGCCCAAAAAGCCAAAACATAAAACAGAAGCAATATTGTGACAAATTCAATAAAGATGTTAAAAATGGTCCAAATAAAAACAAAATGTTTTTAAAGTATATAGTGCCCACAAAATGAGGTTTTCTGAAAATAAAGCCTTTAACACAAAAAAGCTCATAAAAAGAGCTTGATACCAATAAGCATTTGATTTTGTTACTATTGTATTATTTTTACCTCCAGAAGTCCCAGCTTATCTCTAAATTCTATCCAGTTCTTAGATGTAAACATAGAATTCATGATTAATTTTGCAAATTGAAACTTTTGTTTTTTAAAAATGACCATGGTTTGATAGTTGTTAAAGCTGGGTGATACATGCAGACAGGGGGAGGCCATTTACTATTCTATCTCTGTATATGATTGAATTTTCCATAATATAAAGTAAAAAGTTAAAGGAAGCACCTCTTCCCTGACATAAATTAAGTAATAGCATATATACCCTTCAAAGGGCAATATTTTATTCAAATGAAAATCAAAGTACTATATTTCACTAACTACTCTACTTCAATTGCTTGTTCCAGGGGGAAATATGAGTGAGAAAATAATACAAATTTAGCATATTTTCTAAGTAAATAAATAACCAGAAAATTCCTGACTGCAAAATTTATAGTTCATCCAAGAAATTACGTGAGGCATCCTGGACTACAGTTGGCATCAGTGGTATATTTAAATATTACATTGTAGAGCAGACCACCTAGAAGCTTTGCTCCACTTACTCCAAGAAGACAGTCAGGCACTGATTCATGTTTAATGTATTATTCTATGCATATTCTCATACAAAGTCAAGAACAATAACAAACTTTGGTTGCCAAGTGATTCATCCTTCATTCTGCTATACTTTCAGGCCCAAACAGTCATGCTAAATATATAAGATATGCTACACATATTAAGGGACTCTTGGCAGCAAGCTGTTTCAGTAATTAAGTTGGTCACACACTGGATTTGCTGTCTTGATTAATGTCCTATTAATGAAACTATGATTAAATAAACTATTAATATATAGCTAAGCAAGTTAACGGACAAAAGTAGGATCTAATCTCTGTCTTTATGTCTCCCTCTCTCTCTCTCTCACACACACACACACACACACACACCTTAACAAAGAAATCTTAAAATGCCCTGTCATGGAACAGGTGTTACTGATCAACTAGATTTCTTTTATGTATTTTCACCAAACTTGTGTGAATGCTCCCGAATCAGAGCTATTAAGGTTTGTTAAGGATTGGAATTAGTAAAGCAACACAAGACTGATAATTAAAAAGAGCTCAAGATGGACTAATCAAATAAACCTAGAGAAACATATTCTAAAGGGTTCTAAAATAGGCCTGGGAATCAGTAACCTTTTGTTCAAGTTAGAAACATTAATATGCTATTTTAACACCAAATTACAAAGCATCCTTTTGCTTCAATTTCCCCTCTTAATTTAGGAAAGCTTTGCCATTAGCTAATTGAGATGTTAAATTATTTTAATAGATCACTTGTGTAGCTTCTGAGTTTATGAGAAGAGATTATAAACTGCAATGTGAAAAGTAGATAGTCTTATAATTGAACAAATGTAGAAAGGAGGGGAAAAAGAGAGATACAAATGGAACATTTTTTAAAAAGCAGAAGGAAAGCTAGGTTGGAACAGTATCACCAAGATCAATGAATAGTTTTGAGAAGGTACATCAAACATGGCAGGGACCTCCCTTGTGGTCCAGGGGGTAAGAATCCACCTGCCACTGCAGGGAACACAGTTTCAATCCCTGTTCCGGGAAGATCACACATGCCATAGAGCAACTAAACCAGTGAACTGCAACTACTGAGCCCGGGCTTCACAAGAGAATTCACCGCAATGAGAAACCTGGGCCCTGCAACTAGAGAAAGACTTCATATAGCAACAAAGACCCAGTGCAGTCAAAAAATATGTAAATAAATACATTTGTTAAAAATATATGGCAAAAAGATCATGAAGACTAAGGATTGAGTAAAGGCCAATGGTTTTGGGAATTGAGCCTGGAATTACATTGACACTGATTTTAATACAATAATGACAGTGGATGAGTGCTATACTGTAAGGTATTAAGGAATGAGGGTAGAGAGAAAATAGGAGTAGCCAGTCCAGAGCATTCATTTGGAATGAATTTGCCCCCAAGAAATTTGAGATGACTTCTTCACCCAATATCTCTGTTAATTTCATAAATCCTTTTGCTTGGTCATGCTCCTGCTATCTCTGGTTCTGCTCAGAAATAAGATCAGATTGTGTTCCCCCCACAGCTCACAAAACATCTTCCTTATTCAGACTATTTTGGTTATCACCTCATCCAGGAAACCATCCTTATTTCATCCAATGAAAACTATTTCATTGTAACAGTACTGTACTTTCGCCAAGCTCTACTATGTTAAATTTTAACTGAACTTATTTCTGACATTAATTCCTTATTCTATAATTATTTATTGATCTAGAGATACATTTATACTTCATACCTATCAAGACTCAGATTCGGAGGAATACGACCTCTCCTGTGACCTGGTGAATGATCCTCAGAAAATAGTTTGTTGATATGGCCTCAATTCATTCTATATAAGAAGTAATTCTGCAGTACAAGTCAAGGAGGGAGAAAATATCCCATATTGGTCACAAAACCTCTTCTCATTTCAAGTGTACGTACATGTTGTACATGCTCCAGTAATAGTTTGAGAGCTCAGACAGGTTATATTTTAGATGCTGTGTCAAGTCTCCAAGAACTGAGTTGGTTTCAAAGATCTTTTCACCTGTTAATTGACTGTTAATTGACAACAGAAGCGCCAGGCATTGTATGCTTTATTGGCTTGTTCCCTAGCCTAGGCCTACGATTTCTTATAATACATTTAAAACTCTATCACTGAGACAACTTGATTAACAAATCCTCCAGGAATAAAGCTCTTCTACAATGAAATTGGCTCTGTTTAAAACAAGCACCATTTCATAATCACATAATGCAGCACTAGTATGCCTCACAGACAAACACAGTTGCTAAGATACACATTTGTGTGGCCATAGAAGACCAAAATAACTTCTGGGCAAGGCTCCTTAACTCCTCCCCTTCCCTTCAGTCAAGGCTCTTTAATGGCTATTTACTGTTTTCTATCACATTTAATGTTATTTGTCTATACACAATTGAAAGTAGAGAAAATTGTTCAGGGGCCAAGAAATCAAATTTTCTGTGTGACTGATTCCCCACCATTTCTCCCCTATCTTAGTGTTGCTTCTAATTTACCGTGTTTTGTCCCTTATTAAAAAAAAAAAAAGATCTTGATAGCAGCTTTCCACATCTCTAGCCACCACAGTCTGTATTCCGTTCCCTTAGTGGAAAATAAACCAGGGAGTGACTGGGCTGTAGCTACTTCTCGGAACAAAATAAGAATTGAAGATTTTTCTGATTTAGCACCTGTCTTATCCTCCAAAGTCTGTAAACCATGTCTTTTCCTTGAAAATTCCCTTCCAAAACTGTTCTTGTCTTAAAAACTCCCCATTCTATGATACATGAAGATATATATTTTACATGTTCTGAGACATCATGTTTATTGTTATTTATGTTTTGATACTAAACTTTTCTGGTATTTTAACCATTTATCACAAAGTTTTTGATAATAAGCTGTGACAAAAAATTGTCTTCTTTTTATTTATCAAACTTCTAACATATATAATTGCTTATCTTGGATACTTCTATACAGGCATACTTTGTTTTAAGCAGCCATAGATTTCTTAGCCCATTAAAGAAAGCCATACAAAGCAATGTACTAGAAATTCCTCTAATTAGCAAATTACACTAAGATATTCAAAACATGATCAACTTCATGAGAATACCTCTATAGCAGCAGCTGACAAATTTTTTCTGGAAAGGGCCAGATGGTAAATATTTGGGCCATTGAGAGTTATATGGTATCCTTCACATATGGTATGTCATTGCACTGTGAAAGCAGTCATAAACAATTTGTAAATTAGTGAGCATGGTGGTATTCCAATAAAATCTTATTCACAGACAGATAATAATAAGTGTTGGCAAAATTATGGAGAAATGGGAGCCCTTGTAAACTACTGATGGTAATATAACATGGTTTAGCCACCTTGGAAAACAATCTGGTAGTTTCTCAAAAGGTTAAGCACAGAGTTGACATATGATCCAGTAACTCTACGCTTAAGTATATATACAAGAGATGTGCTCAGTCACTCTTTGCAACCCCATGGCTGACTCTCTGCAACCCCATGGACTTTAGCCCGCCAGGCTCCTCTGTCCATGGAATTTTCCAGGCAAGAATACTGGAGTGGGTTACCATTTCCTTCTCCATATACAAGAGAAGTAAATACTTATAGAAGTCTATATAAGAATTTATACACATATTTTCTTAGAAGCATTATTATTAATGGACAAAAGACAGAAAAACCAAAATGTTCATGATAAATAAAATGTGGTGCTTTCAAACAATGGACAGTTCTTCAGCCATAGAAATAAATTAAGTGAACTATATCTCAGGAAAGCAGGTATTAACAAAGCATCAATTTACAAAAATAAACAGTGCCTTCAAGAATTTACCTCTTCCAGATATTGCATACAAATGGAATAGTATAATAGTATATGACCTTTTGCTTCTTTCACTTGGCATAATGCTCTGGAGGTTCAATATTCCTTTGTATGGATACACCACTATTTAATTATCCATTCATTCACTGATGGACATTTGGGTTGTTTCCAACTTTTAGCTATAGCGAATAGTAATTCTATTAACATTTGTGTAAAACTGTTTGGATATCTATTTTCAATTCTTTTTGATATATACCTAGGAGTAAAATTGCCGGGACAAACGATAATCCTAAGTTTAACTTTTTTGAGGAACTGCTAAACTGTTTTCCAAAGTGGCTGCACCATTTTACACTCCAACCAGTGATATATGAAGGTTCCAATGTCTCCAAAACCTCATTATTTTCCATTCCACTTATTATTTTCTATTTTTCTTAAATTATAGCCATCCTAGGAGGAGAAGGGGATGACAGAGGAAGAAATGGTTGGGTGGCATCACCGACTTGATGGGCATGAGTTTGAGCAAGCTCTGGGAGTAGGTGATGACAGGGAAGCCTGGAGTGCTGCAGTCCATGAGGTCACAAAGCATCAGACACGAAATGAGAGGAACAGAGTAGGGTAAAAATGATTTTGACTTGCATTTCCCTAATAACTAGTAATGTTAAACATCTCTTCATGTGCCTGTTGGCCATTTGTATATACTCTTGGTCGCTTGTTATTGTAAACACGGCTTTATAGGAACACAGCTACATTCATTTATTTGTGTACTGTCTGTGCCTACTGATGCACTGAACAAACATGAGTAGTTGTGACAGAGACTTGATGGCCCACAAAACCAAAATATTTACTATCTGGTCCTTGACAGAAATGTTTACTGACTCTGAGGTAGAAAGTCGGATTAAAAAATTGTAGTCAGTGTTTTTATTGCACCATTCTAAAAGTTCATGGTTCATTCATTCCTGGTCTGCTCAAGAAAACTTGGAGTGGCAAGATTCAAGCTCACACAAAAGGTTGCCTTAACAGCAATTCAAAAGAAAAGGGAGATAGATAGCCAGATCTCTTATACTTTGGTAAACTAATGATTACTGTACTCAACTGCCAGCATAAAAATCCAATGAACCCTTCAATTGTCAAAACCATAGGATGTAATCATGGTTCACCACAGATGTTTTAGAAGGTTTATTTAGCAAGTTCTTCAAGGAAGGAAAATGAAAGGGCACTCAAAAGCCAGAACAGTCTAAATAGTTAATGGAGGATACATTTAACAAGTACTTCCTGGCATTCTGACTCTTAAACTTTCAGTGGTATGGGTTTCAGATAACTATTTATCACTGTTTAGAAGTCTGGCTCACCTCCTACCTCCAGTTATTTTTTTCTGAATCAATAATATTAGGGACCAATAGAAAAACCATACTTCCTTTCATTTATCTGTAGCTATAAAGATTACAGCTTTAGTTTACCAGCTTGAATGCAAATGTTTTATCAAAGTCCCAACTATATTTAGTGGAGCTTCTACTTATCAGCATTTCTAAAATTCCAGCATATTAACTTTGACTTTTGTATTACACTGCTATAATAAAATATAAATAAAACTGGGGGTACCTTACACATTCAAGATTACACAAAAGGTTGGAATTAAAAGATAAACCTCAGAAACTCAACTACATGGATCATTATATAGATTCAACAAGAATAGGGATTTGGGCTGTTATAAAAAAACAACCAGCAGTGTCTCTGATGACTGGAATCATTAATCACACAAAGAGGAATCAATCTACAAGAAGGCTTATTTACTGGAGTCCTATGGAAAATTCACTTCCTAATCAAGAAAAGGTATAAGCTTGTTTTTGAATGCAGTATATTCAATATTTACATGTATTTTTAGCAAAATGCTGATTCATCTTCAATGTCATAAAACTATGTTGTATGGAAACGGCTTTCTTAATTTGGGGGGCAATTTTACAAAACATCTTTTTCTCCATAAAACTCATTTAGCATCCCAAGTGAAATAATGTAGTTTAGCTAAGTTCATGGCTCTGGTCACACCACATGACATACAAGAAAGTTACAGGTGCCACTTGAAGATCAAAGTGAAAAGGAAACAGTCTGAGATGAAAAGGGACTATCCGAGAGATTAAAGGGAAAGTATTGTCAGTACTAACATAGAAGATATTAGATAGCCTTTTATTCACAAACTGGTGTATGAAACAAACAGGTTAGATGTACTAAATTCATTGATGTTAACTCATGGCCCCCAAATGACAAACTATATATAATTACATCAATGAGAGTTTCATTCACCCAATATTTTAAAAGAAACACAGGTGGGAAATCAAAATTACCATTTATAAAAGTGCAACTTTACCATGATGTATGGCTATTATACCAAAGGGCTGAAGAGCTGTCAACAAAATACCAACCAACTCTTCCCCAACATTCATTAGAGATATCTAAAGAACAACATAGCAGCAAGTTTATAAAACCTGTTTAAAAAATGAAACAGAATGAAAATAAACCATTGCCTTAAGACATTAGAGAAAAGGCTTGCAGATTTTGTAAAGGAAAATAATCCCTGACAAAAAGCATTTCAATTTTTTGAGGAAAAAATATGTTAGCCAAAGGATAATAATAAATGTTTAGATTTTGAATGGTTTTCAAAGTATATTCCACAGAATTCTACAATATAGAGGTGCTTCAAGGGTTCTGCCAAAATTTAATATGAAAATCACTAAAATGTTATTGGTTATTTTAAAAGCTATAGAAAAAATGTTATATACCAAATCTATGTACCTATGTTGAAGATCACCTATTCTTTAACTCGCTTTAACAAGTCAACTAGTATCTGTTAAAACTTCAGAATAAATGTTATCTTGTCATTTCTACATATTTATTTAAATTCATCTGGATAGGTTTATGATTAGGAAGGTCACTCCTTTCCTCTTAGGAATATACATTCCTACTTAAATGAAAATGAAATAAAAGCAGATAAATGTTTTTTTATTTTTTATTTATTTTATTATTTATTTATTTATTTATATTTAAAATATTTCTTTATAGCGGAATGTAGAATCATGGTTCCCTGACCATGGATTGAAAGCATGCCCCATGCATTGGAAGCACAGACTCTTAAACACTGGACTTCCAGGAAAGTCTCTGCTCATATAAAATTTTAAACAAAAATAATATGGCATATATGCCTGGCACATGTTGGACTTGCCTGGCATCAAATGAGCTTGTATATCTCTGTTCAATGTACACTTTGACATGTTATAAGAATCTGTTGTAAAATAACAAGTGAAGACATTAATATACTGTATTACCATGTATGCACTTATACTAAAGGAAATCAGCACTTGTCAGACAGTAAATGATTTAATTTCAAAATAAAAGTTTGCTACTTCTCTTCTTTCAGGTTTCAACCAGTTAATTAAATAGAAAACTATGACTGTAAGAAGAGCTATTGAATTTTTTGGCATTTAAGGTTATTTATCTGTATGAAGTAGCATTTTATCCATAATATGCATCAAAATCAAAATGAAGATATACAACAAATGTTGAGATAGATATAGGATGAAACTAACCATCTATAACTTCCTTATCTCAAATTTTCGTGTTCATTAAGGCAATGCTATTCTAATTTGTCAACTTCATAATAAATGATAAAAAATTGAGCTTATAAAATAAATTATACCAATTAGGTGATTTTTATACAGATAATGGGGTAAATTCAGTGGGCAATGATATAAATAACTACAATGTGGTGTGTAACTGTTTATAAGTTACTGTATAAACCAAAACAGAAAAGTGAGAAGGTTTCCAGAAGACATCAAATCTATATGCTGTCAACTCTATGTGATGTGTTTAAAGCTTTAAATACTAGGAACTGTCAAGAAAGAGAAAAAGAAGAACACCAGTTTTCTCTGACATACTATGATATAAATATTTTAGATACAATGTAGAAAAATATAAAGTAGTTCTGGGTTTATACCTTAAGACAGAGTACAGAAATAATTGAAGGGATTAGTTTGGGGACAGAAGGGAATGTTATTATATGATAATAATACATTAAAAGCATGAGTGAAGTCTCTTGAGTTTTGAAAGATGATGACTAAAATGGGATATTACCATAGACAGACCATAACATGAACAGCATGGGGGCAGTGAACCCAAACATGTCTGTAAAAAATACTGGAAAAAATGAATTGCGTTTCAAATTTCAGGGATTTGAATTGAGAAAACACTGAAAAAAAAACAAAAAACGAACACTATTCATGGTGGGCAGTAACTTAAGATAATCTTCAAAGATGGTTTAGAGTATAAATGATGCTTGTTCAAACTAGGATTCATGGATAATGCAGTCATTTTACAGGGAGTACCAGATGCATGGAGCATATATTAAATACAGGAGACTGGGGACAGCAGAAGCAATCATGCCATCCTGCAACATATTCCTTAATGCCTCTTTCAGTTCAATACAGAATATTTGAGGGAATGACTGACTCATTTGAAAAGACCCTGATGCTGGGAAAGATTGAGGGCAGGATGAGAAGGGGACAACAGAGGATGAGATGGCTGGATGGCGTTACCAACTCAATAGACATGAGTTTGGGTGGGCTCCGGGAATTGGTGCTGGACAGGGAGGCCTGGCATGCTTCAGTTCAGGCGGTCGCAAAGAGTTGGACATGACTGAGCTACTGAAATGAACTGAACTGACAGCTTCACTCCTGATCAAGATAAGAGTAACAGCCTGAAACAACCAGTAAAAAAGCAATACAGCTATTAAAAAACTAAAAGTCAAAATATATAAAACAAAGGTTTACAAGACCCCGAACATCAAGAAAACAAAGGAGAATGATTCCCTGAGAGATGAGAAACAAATGAAGTAAGTGCAATGATTGCCCTAGCTTAGTGCTATGAAGCAGGAAGAACCCAGGTAGAGGCTGGCAGACTCTCTGAGTTGAGGAGACAGAACTGATGTCTGAGAAGACCAAGCTATTTTATTCTTAATCACAAGATGGCATACTAGAGAGTAGAGAGCAGCACAGAAAGAAAATCCCAGGGGTCTTTGAAGGTTCCCACTTGAGTATTCAGCAAAGTATTGATCAGTGCCAGCTCAGGAATGTAGGGAAGCTACCCAAGCCAGGGGAAAAATATCTAAATAGACTAGAAGGAATGGCACCCACTGATAATGCTGAGGCCAGAAATAACACCTGCTAGTGGAAAAACCCGTATTTCATGAGTCATTGGGTAGAGTAAGGAGTGGGGAATAATTACTACTAGATAGGTTGAGCACTTCTCTGAACTCTAACTAATCTTAAAAGCAATACTAAAAGGATTTAACTGTTTCCTAGAAACTTCACTGCATACCAGAAGAGAGCTAAAGAACATTATTGGAATACAAAAGTATTCAGCACCCACAAAACTAAAAACTTCAATACATCCAAGGACACTAACAAGGGAATGCAAGGACAGTGCACAGAAGAGGGGGAAATATTTGCAAACCACTAAACCAACAAAAGAGTAGTATGTTGAATATATAAAGAGCTCTCAAGATGTAATGGCTTAAAAAAATTCATTTAGAAAATGAAAAAAAAATGACATGAAGAGAGTGACATTTCACCAAAGAGGATATAGAGATGGTAAATAACACATCAAATATGTTCCACCTCATTAGTCATTAGAAAAATGCAACTTCAAATCACAATGAGATATCACTATACACCTATCCAAATGGCAAAAATAAAAATCAGAGATATCACCAAATGCCAGCGAGAATGTGAAAAAACTGGATATACATTGTTGGTAAGAATGGAAAATAATACAACTAACTTGGATAACAATTTTGCTGCTTTTTTAAAAAATATAAAACAAAACATATAATTACCAGACAATTCAGCAATTGCACTCTTGATCAATTAACACAAAGATATGAAAACATATGCTCACATAAAAATTTGTATAAAAATGTTCATATCAGGTTAACTTATTATAACCTGAAACTGGAGAAAGACTAGATATTTGAATGGCTGAACTGTAGCAATTAAAAGAAAAAGAACCTATTGATACATATAACAACTTGGAAATGTGCTAAATGAAAAAAGCCAATCTCAAGGACATATACTTCATGATTCCATTTATATAACATTTTAGAAATGACAAAATT